>PVIR01000932.1:0-144051 GCA_004026965.1 Petromus typicus | reverse complement strand
GAGGCACCCTGGGTCTGTTTCCCAAGGGTCAGATGGGAAGAGAGAAAACAAGACACCTCTGAGAAATTGCCAGGAAGAGGGCATGAGACTCAGAGCCAAGTGGCCATGAGGTGACGATCTAGGGAGAGAGGGCGTGGAGCCCCAGACCCAGCCAGAAGCTACAGGCCGCCCTCTGAGAAGCAGCAGACAAGACCCCGGGATCTCCCGGGGAAGCCTGGTGCCTGGACCTGTGTCAGCCAGAGCTGGGCCCACCTTGGGAAGTCTCTCTCCCCGTGGTTACAGCAGACCTGGGCACAGAACCGAGGAGAGCTTGGGTCATGGAGGCCGCCAGGCTCCTCACACCACTGAGCCGAAGAGCCTGAGCGGCTGCTCCCGCCTCTCCCTCCACACAAGTGCTCTTGGGAAACCCCTGGAAAGAAAGAAGCCCCATGCAGATGACCCTCGGAGGTACTCTGCGGGGAGCCGCCTCCTGCTCCTCAGTCTCCTGGTGGCCAAAACATGAGCCGCTTGTGCAACTGCACATCCGCCGTGAAGACTCCGCCTCTCCAGGCCCAGAAGCGACAGTTCACTGGCCGTGGGGGGGTCCCCTGAACTAGGACCCAAAACTAGCCTTTCCTCCCCCAAGTGCCTGTCTCAGGTACCTACCTGCCATAGTAGTGGAGAGCTGACTAACTCACAGGCTCCACACCCTCACCTTGAAGCCCAAGGAGTTGCACCCTGAGGCTGGGGTCCCCGAAGGACCTAGATCCAGAACCCTGTCCCTACTGAACATGCTGTAGGTCCCTCAATCTAGCCGGCACAATAGCAGCCAGCCCAGGCTGGGAGAAACTTTCCCGTGGGGTTATGAGGCTTGAGAAGTTGACTGGTCTCTATTAAGCCTCCTCTGGACAGGAGGATCTTAGCCTTGTGGATCCTACCCTTCAAGAAATACTTGATGTCAATGCAGGCCTGTAACCTCAGCACTCGGGGAGACTGAGACAGGAGGCTCACAAGTGCCCAAGCTGGGCCACTCAGCAACTTAGCAAGATCCTATCTCAAAATTTTAAAAAGGCTTGGGCCAGGGATTTAGCTCAGTGGTTCTGGTGCCTGCCTTACAAGCACAAGGTCCCAGGTTCAATCCTCAGTAACCACATACAACAATGCTGAGCATGGTAACTCATGCCCACCAGCAATCAGCACCACATACCACAGTGCTGGGCATGGTGGCTCACGCCTGTAATCCCAGCACTTGGGAGACAGAGGCAGGGGGATTGCTGAGTTCGAGGCTGAGCTCAGGATCAGCCTGAACTACAAAGCGCGACCTTTGGGTCAAAAAAAAAAATAGCATTTTAAAAGGCCTGAGATGGATCAGGGATGTAGCTCAGTGGTGCCATGCCTGCCTGGCAAGCTCAAGGTCCTGATTTTGATTCCTGGTACTGTAAAAAGGGAGGGGGACTGAGGATGTAGCGTAATACAAAGGTCCTGGGTTCCATCCCTAGTGACATAATAAAAAAATCAGGGAGTTAACGTATTTAAGTAGAAAAATGGCTACTTTAATCCACTTAAACTGAATCTATCATTTTCTTCTACTATGAAAGAAGACAATGAAGCACAGAAATATCAGAAGAGCTATGGCTCTGTTACCAATAGAAATCTCTGCTATGTGCATCTCACAAGATGCACTCATGTTCAGTATGCTGGGGTCCTACTTGGCAGCTGCGAGGTGACTCACGCCAAGTGAACACTTGAAACCAAGTAAGACTGGACCCCAGATAGGAGGCGTGGTTGAAAACTATAGCTAGTGTTCACTTTTTTAATTTATTATACTTGGTGTGGGGATTTAGCTCAGCAGCACCACACCTACCTTGCAAGCACGAGGTCCTAATTCAACCCCTGGAACTAGAAAAAGAGTAAAATTTAGGATAGTATAAGGCACATCGCCATGAATCCCTGCTCTGAACTCGCCCCACCCTTCTTGTCACTTCCTGCAGCAGCTCTGGAGTCCTTTTTCCTGAGTGTAGCACTGACTTTCCACGGCCATTTTGACCTTGGGAGAAGCCAGAGGTTGCGCGGTGTCAGGTCTGGTGGATGCGGCAGATGGGGACGCGGCGCCGTGTGTTATCGGGCAGGAGCCGGTGTGACCCTGCAGTCGCAGTCGTGAGGAGGGTGAGAGCGTGGCCCAGGCCTCCGCCGTCTGCACACCGTTGCTCGAGTGCTCTCGGCACTCTCTCAGCACCCTCGCAGCACCCCGAGCTCACCGCGCTGCCGGTGCAGCCTCCCCCGGACGGCTCTGTCGGGGGCAAAAGCACCCCCACCGTCGCCACGCCGTGGGCCTGGACTTGTGTGGGCTTTTCACACAGGGAGCTCGGTGAACCCACTGAGAGCTCTGCGCCTCGGCCTCGGGACATCCTGGAGGCCTACGCTCCACCGCCCACTGGGAAGCCTCTTAGAGGCGGGTCTGGGGTGCAGGATCCGCAGCGCCAACACAGTGACCGACTTTCATGCTGGCCTGTCGCTCGTGGTCCGTGAGTCACAGCACCTGCAGAGCACCCTCCTCTCCCCTACAGCTCCGACCCACGGACCGCTGGGACAAAGTGCGGCTCGTCGCACTAAGGTTCAGAGATGGCCTTTGACAGCAATGCTTTTATAATCACGTTTGCTGCTTTTTGCCCCTCTATGATAAACTTTAATGTGTAATTTAGGCATAGCAAGACATTAAAAATAACTAATGAAATTATTACACACACACACACACACACACACACACACACACGCATGCACACTGGTTAATTGCAGCAGTTTAACTAACCCCACTCACCTTCCTCGTCGTGGGAGCTGAGGGAAGATTTGGTGCCTGCAGGATGAGAGCCTGAGACGAGGGCTCGGGGTGTCTGGGCGCGGCGTTAGCTGCGCTGACTGGTATGAGCCTGCGCAGAGTCCTCACGCCTGAGAGACCCGGCAGTGCACGACCAAAGCCACAGGAAGTGCCCCGCTGGCTACTGAACTACAAAAAACGAACATGTGTACGCTATATCCCCGATTTATTTTTAATATTTTGATAGCTACATTTCAACTGATTTTATCATCCTTTGTGAGGATTTTTATGCATTTAAAAATATCATCTGAGGGGCTGGGGATTTAGCTCAGTGGTTCTGGCTCCTGTCTTACAAGTGCAAGGACCCAGGTTCGATCCCCGGTAACCACATACCATACTGGGAGTGGAGACTCACGCCCAGCAGCAACCAGTACCACATACCACAGTGCCGGGCGTGGTGGCTCACGCCTGTAATCCCAGCACTCGGGAGGCAGAGGCAGGAGGATTGCTGTGATGTGAGTTTGAGGTTGAGTTCAGGGTCAGCCTGAACCACAAAGCGAGACCCTGTCTCAAAAAAAAAAAAAAAAAAATCATCTAAGGCCGGGGATGGAGCTCAGTGGTACAGTGCTTTTCCAGCACCTGTGAGGGCCCCCGATTCTATCCTCAGAATCACAAAATACATACATACGTAAATGTCCAGTGGTGCCTCGGTTCACAAGTTTGCTTTGGTGTACAGTTTTGGAAAACAACTGCATCTGTGTTTCTGTGGAAAAGATGGCCATGGTCATGTTTGTCACCCAGTACTGAGTTTGCAAAAAACATGCGGGCCGGGGGTTTGGCTCAGTGGCTCTGGCTCCTGTCTTGCAAGCTCAAGGGCCTGGGTTTGATCCCCCGGTAACCACTTACAATCACGTCCAGCAGCAATCAGTACCAAGACCACAATGCCAGGCATGGTGGCTCACAGCTGTAATCCTAGCACTCAGGAGGCAGAGGCAGGAGGATGGCTGTGAGTCTGAGGCTGAGCTTAGGGCCAGCCTGAACTACAAAGCGAAACCCTGTCTCTAAAAACAAAACAAAACTTTGCCAAATGCTTCTGTTTGTGAACCAAATTGTTTGTAAACAGAAATGTTTGCGATACCACTGCATCATGTACATGTGCATGCCATTGTCAGTACAACTACATATAGACCTGCACATGCACACATGCATATATGCATCAAATGAGACCCTACTAAGGGTCTAGAGGTTTTGGGAGACTCATGGCCATGAAAAGGTCCCAAGTCTGCTGTGGACAGCGCCCTGCAGAGAGGGACAGTTGTGGTCCTGGTCAAGAAGGAGCCCACGTCACCCGTGCAGCTGTGGGCCTGGGAAGAGGTGGGGCTCAGCAGGCACCATCCGCAGCCCCTGGACGGGGACTGTAAGGGGGACCAGGGACTCACGCAGAAGCTTTGGTTTCCCAGCTGGAGGCCCTGGGGTGACAGGACCCACATCCCAGGCTTCCCTGGAAAGCAGTCCAGACACGTGTTAGTATGTAGAAGCCACGCTGGCGCACAATAGTGCGCCTGCCCTGGACCAGCCCTATTTCCAGAGGAAAGTGAGCAAGGTTGGCATACTGTCAGATTTGTCAGGTGGTTCTGGCTGATCTCTGCTACGCCACCGTGCAGCTTTGAGGACCCACCTCCAGTGACAGCCACAGCTGTCAGGACAGCTCCGTGTGAGCCCTCAAATCCCCCTGCACCGCACCTGTGTCCTCCCCTGCCGGTGGTGGGGCTGCTTCTGAAGCTGCATCACCTGGGGGGAGGGAGGCCTGCAGGGCCACAGAGCTGACTGCCGCCCACCCACCTAAGAGGCCCCTGAGTCCTTGCTGAGCTGATCCACCCCCGGACAGATGCTGCGACAGCCCTGGGTGGCCCCAGGGCTGAGTTTCGGCAAGTGTGGTCTGAAGAGGTGACTGTGAGCTCCCCGGTGCCCAGGCAGCAGGAAGGGGCGGACCCTTCCCCTGGCACGTGCCGTGGCTGGGAAGCAGAAGTCATGGTCCGCGGGAACCTTCCCTCCTGGCACTCCCCCCGAGCCTCCTCGCAGCTCCATGGGGCAGGACAGAGGACAGAGCAGAAAAGACGGGCATGGCTCCCAAGCCGGTCAGAAAAGGCCGTGGTACCACAGTTGGTACCGTGGCCCTGGGGCCCTTGCTGCGGGGAGACAGTCACCACGTGGGGGGACACTCAGGCCTCCTGGGGCACCCAGAGGAAACCAAGGCTTCTGCCAGCAGCCACATGATGCCCTTTCTGAGCACAGAACCTGCATCCCCACCTCTCAAGGGCCAGTACCGCTCAGCCAAGACAGCCCACCGCTGTCCCACTGCAGAATCTGGGGCCGCAGAGGATGGAGTCTGGGTGGTCATCACATCAGATGACCGTTACGGTTGGGCTCCACCCCTCCAAAGCTCACAGGCTGAACTCTCCACCCAAGGTCCCCAGAACATGATGCAATCAAGGAGACAAGATCTTAACAAAGGTAAACTGAGGCCCTTGAAGCAGGCCCTTACCCAGGTGACTGATGTCCAGACAGAAAGGGATTTTTGGAGACAAACACACACAGGACACCATGTAATCTTAAAAGACCAGAGCACGGGGGGCCCAGAGGTCACCACTGAGCTGCAAGCTCACCTGCATGTCAGCAGGGCGGCCGCACCATGCCACGACAGTGGCTTCTGCTTACCGTTGGTGTGGGGGCCCCATCCCCACGTGGCCTCCATCAGGAGCGCACACCTGAAATTGGGGGAGGCTTGGTGCTGCTATGTTAGGGTGCAGTCTTGGTCTGTGTGAGGGAAAGGGCTGGTTCTGCGCCCAGGAGGCAGAGCTGGCAAGGGCTCCGGCCTGCCTAGCTGAGGTCCAGAAGCCCAGAAGCTTCAGCTCACTGCTGAGAGCCACCCGGATGTCACCTGTGCCGGTCACTGCATCTCTTCTGCCGGGACTATGTGCAATCACAGGCCAGGGCAGGAGCAACAGACATTCATCTTCCCGAGACTCAAGGTCTCCACATCCACATTCTAGGTGTCTGCGTCCCAGGGGTGGCTCTGCAGGACCTGCAAGGGCCCTGCCCTATCATCTGAGCCTTGTCCTGTCCAGACAAGGAGACAGTGGGGGCGAGGACAGGTGGTGACTGCCAGCCGGGGCAGGAGCCCAGCGAGGAGGAAGCGGGAGAAGCGTGCATGGCTTCGGCTATTTTCACCCAGACCTGTGCAAACAGAGGCCCAGACCAGACTGGCGTGTTCCTCCTTGTCCTGGCACCAGGCCTGGAAGGCCCCAACCAGGTAGGCAGTGTCAGCAGAGAGTGCGCAAGTGAGCAAGTGGCCAGGGCCCCGGCCCCTGGGCCAGCACCGTGGACGGGGCAGCAATGCCAATCACAGCCATCCACCATGTCTCACCTCTGCGCTAGGCAGGGCAGGTGGGGCTGGACACGGGCCAGGCGGCTTCGAGGTCAGAGCTGCCCGAGAGCAGAGGTCAGCCTGGGAACAGGGCCAGGGGTTGGGCTGGGGCCGTGAGTCACGGGACGGAGGCCCCGGCTCAGGGCAGGGTCACCCGTGGCCAAGGGCCAGGCTGAGCAGAGTCAGAGCTACAGGAAAGGCTGCCGCCCAGTCACCACCCTTCTCAGCCCTGCTGAGCCTGTCCTTCCCGCAGAGCCCGCCAACCTGCACCGCAGGGTGACCGGCACCAGCTGCAGCCCACAGGTGCCCCAGGAAGCGTTGGCCCAGGCCACAGTGCCAGGCGGGTAGAGAGCCCACAGAGGCGGCCAGGTGGAGGCTGGACCCCGTGAGGGCCTCCGAGCTGGGCGTGCAGGGAAGCAGGACCGACAGCCTCCCGCTTGCTCCCGAGAAGAGGCCGCTTCCGGGTGCAGCCTCATGCCAAGCAGAGCACAGATGTGCTCCTGCTCGCAGTCACGCAGGGCCGCATTCCGAAGGGAGACAACCCGAGCAAGAGTCAGCTCCAGGCAGAGAGCACGGGCCTCGGAGGTGAGGGCTGCTGAGGACTGAGCAGGGCCAGGCCTTCGGGGCTGCTTTTCAGTGGTCGGTGCTGCGGCAGAGGCGGGGGCCACTCGGGTCCGAGGGAAGAGCATTCCCGGAAGAGGGGCAGTGAAGAAGGGGTCTAGGGAGAATTTCTCAGGAGGCCAGCACAACCAGAGGGGTGGAAGAAACGGAACAAAGACCCAGGTCACTGGCATCCAGCGTACACTTAAAACTAGGGAAAACTGGGCATGGTGACGCGCTTCTGTAATCCCAGGACTCAAGAGGCTGAGGCAGGAGAATCACTGCAAGTTCAAGGCCATTCTAGGCTAGATAGGGAGTTCCAGCCAAGCCTGGACTTCATAGCAAGACCCTGCCTGTAAATAATTAAATAATCAAGCAAACCATTGAACGAGGGAAAGGTGGGACTTAGCTGAGGCTACAAGACAGTCTGAGAGGGAGGTTGAACGGTCCCCAGGAAGGCAGCGACCCAACTCTGACTGTGGGCCACTGGCCTCTGGACCCTTGACCTAGGTATTTCCAGAGGACAGGCAGCCAAGGAGGGGTCCCCCTGTAGTAGATCCCAGGGTGTGAATAATTTGATACAAACAAGTGGTTTAAAAAAATAAACACCCTAGGGCTGGGGATTTAGCTCAGTGGTTCCATGCCTGCCTTGCAAGGGCAAGATCACTAGTTCAATCCCCACTAACCACATACAATAATGCTGGATGTGGTAACTCACACCCACCAGCAATCAGTGCCACAAACCACAGTCCCGGGTGTGGTGGCTCACGCCTGTGATCCCAGCACTCGGGAGGCAGAGGCAGGAGGATTGCTGTGAGTTCGAGGCTCGCCAGGGCTACATAGTGAACTACAAAGTGAGATCCTGTCTCAAAGCTAAATAAATAAAAACTAAAAATAAACACCCTGAAGGCAAGGAAAGGACAGAACTTGTGCCAGCTGTTCAGTTTACTCCATGAGGACTTCTGGAGGTGCCGATGACGTGACAGCTCTGCGCTCTGACCCAGCACCATCACTGCTGGGAGGTGACACTGGGGAAATAACCTGAGTGACGGCTCAGGGGAGTGCATTGTATTATTTCACCATGTCCCACTGTTTGGAGCTCTATTTGATGAATTAACGAACCAGGTCAATACCCAGTCCAGATGCTGAGTCCGAAGAGGGGAAGGCCGGGGTACTTCCCCACCCCTCCTGCCCGCCATCTGCAGCCAGCCTCCCCCTGGCCTGGCCGCTCCCGTCCGGAGCCCTTCTGCCCATGCATCTGGCCCCTCCATGCTTCCTCCAGAGGGAAAAGAGGGCTGCTGGGGGCCCCCTCCTCCAAGCTGTCCTGACCCTGCTTGGGGAAGGTGGGATGTGGACCCGCAGAGGCTGGTAGGGCCCACCTTGGTGCTCTGCTCCCCGAAAAGGCATCTCTTAGACAGACGATCTCTACCCAGAGGGGCTGGGGCTGGCAAGTTTCCTGCCTGAGCACTTGGGCCCCAAAGCGGAGCAGGGTGGACTTCTCTGTGGTTCCCCGGACTGCCCTCTGGACTTGCCACCTGCTCCTGCTTGCCTCCCAGCTCACATGGGAGGGACTGAGGGGCCCAGGGAAGCTTCCCATGAATACCAGGAGCAGGCAGGGGACCAGCAACTAAGGTGGGTGGAGGGAAAGGGGTTCCCTGACCCCTGCCCAGTGTGCCCACGCCAGGAAGGGTGCAGCTGTGCTATCAACCCAGGACTATGAGGTATGAGGACTAGGAGATAGACAAGCTCCGCCTCCGGAGCTCAAGCCTGTGCACTGAGGCTCCACCAAGGGAAGGGAGGCGGGGAGGGAGACCTGGGCTGGCAGACCACAGTCCGCACCCAGGGTGGCCATCAGGATGGTGGCACCCTCAGTCCCGTCTCCATCGTGGGCTGGGCACCCGCTCCCAGTGGCGAGAGGGTAGAGATGGGGTTGAGACCCAGCCGCAGTCAGAGCCGTGGAGGTGACAGGGGAAGCGTTTCCCTGCTGGCCCAGGGCCAGAGTCAGGCTGCAGGGATGCCAGGGAGAGAGGCGGGCACAGAGAGAGGCTCTCCAGCGGAGCTCAGGTTCTTGCTGTCCCGCTGTCCTCAAGCCACAAGCCCTGCTGGGGTCACACCCAGGGCTACTTCAGAAGCCCCAGGACACCTTGGGTCCTGCTGCTATGGCAGAAGGAGCCCGAGGGGATCCTCTCACCCTGCTCTTCAAGGACCAACACAGCAGCCTCGCCCAGCATCTCCCAGGTCTGGGCTGTGCCCGCCTCTCTGCCCATGAACGCTGGTGCTGGGCACCTCCCCTGCTGGAGCATCTGCCTCCCCAAGGGCGGCGGCCATGGCCGGCTCTCCCCTCCCTGGCCTCTGCAGACTCGCCCCTGGGTACCTCGCCTCACCACAGCACCCACCAGAGGCGGGGAGCTGCCAGCAGACCCCCCCTCCCCACAGCAGTGCTGCAGGCTGCTGCTACCCGGCTTAGGACGTGAGACAGCAGCTTTAGTTCCCAGGCTTTGTCGTCACTTCATTTATACACCTTAATTTTACGCACAAACATGAGTTAAATGTTAAACATCACATCTTGTAATAAATTAATAAATTTACTAATGTCTACCAAATTGTGAAATGAAATTACCGCTTGTTTTGCTTAGCCTGCGCTTCAGACACCACTCGCAGAACACGCTGGAAGCCGTCGCATCAAGGGGAATTGTCTGTACACTCGAGGCTTGGGAATCCTCTCATAAAACCACCAGGGCCTAGCATCATTTTTAGAGGCGACTTTACTATGTCTCTAGACAAAGCACCCAATTCCACTTAGATGTCTGAATATCGCCACGAAGAATCTTTACAATATTCTCAGTTCCTGGAAGTACGTCTCTTGTGTTCTGTTTCCATTTTTGCCGCTCACTGGGCTTGTTAACCCTGTACCTATTTCTTAGCCTCATTATGGCTTGCGTCTAGATGTGCCCTGACGTGGGCACAGGTGGGGCACAGGTGTGGCACACGCAGAGGTGGCCGAGTGTGTGACTGATCGTGGTGCCGTGTTGGTATTGAGGGTGCTGGGATCAGGCGTGTGGCTGCCAGGTCAGTGCACTGCTTGGCTGAGCACATGCCCGAATCCCTACAGCCAAGAGGGTGTCAAAAGGGCAGAATAAAGGGGCCGAAGTCCCCTGTCGCTCTGCTGTCTTCTGCCCGGAACCGCTTCTCCTCCGCTAGGCCACCCTGCCTCGGAGCCCGCTGATGGACCGCGGCCCGAAACCCCTGAAGACACCCTCCCCCTTCAGCGAGCGTTGTTGGGTGTTTTGTCTCAGAAGTGAGAAAAGCAGCTAAGCCAGGCCTGTGAGCGGGAAAGTGTCACTCATTCATTCACTGTTTTATTTTGATTCCGTTACTTTCCGTTTTTATTTCTGGTAGTTCCTTCCTCTCCTCAGATTTCATTGTTGTGTCTTTCCCACCATCTTCAGTTGTGAGCTTAGTTCACTAGTTTTCAGTTTCTCTTGTTTATAGCAGGTCTAATGAAGGCTCTGTTTGTACCGTATCTATTTTTTCCTCCAATCATGTAATGTCCACATTATTCAAGTTTTAGTGTTCATTATAATTTATTTCTACATAATTTATAGGGGCTGGAGATTTAGCTCAGTGGCACCATACCTGCCTCACACGCACAGTGTCCTGAATTTGACCTTCAGCACTAAACAATATAAAATAAATAGTTTATCGTTTCAATTTTTAAGCCTTTAACGCATGTTAAAGCCTTTTTAAGGCTTTTTAAGCCTTTAACGCATAATTAATGAATGTAACAAGAGGGTACATTTTGGTGTTACATTCATTAATTATGTACATGTGAAATATTTTTAGTCATGTAGGAACTAAGGGTAAGAAAATCAAACCACAGAATCCATCAGCCGCTTTCCCTAGGTCCTAACATAGTGCGTGTCGGCTGCAGGAGCTTTTAGTTCAGTATTTAGCGCATCCTCCCTGTGGGTTCCAGGACAGCGCCGTTCTCCTGTCCCTTCGGCGGGTGGACCCTGTGACCCCTCCCCTTGGGGTGAGTGGGCCTGGGCTAACGGGGTGCGCCCCCTAAGACGGCTCCAGCTGTGGAGTCAGAGCCGTTCACGGCCACAGTGAATGCTCTTGTCACCCTGCTTAGACAGGAACATTTCTGGAGACAGCCGTGGAACTAGGACAGGGGTCACCCTCTCAGTGGCCTCCAAAGACAAAAAAGAGGGGTCCTACAGCTGTTCTCCCTACAGCTGTTCTCCCAGCAGCTTGAGCAACTTTGCAGGAGGGCTCAGCTCCGCGACCCCGGCCTGGCGGCAACTCGCTAACCCTCGTGCAGACTTTGCACCACAGAGCAGAGGCCACATGTGGGTGACGTTCCACGCTGCCTCGTCTGTGGCGACCCCAGGACAGGAAAGAATGCACTCCCTTCCTTCACCTGCCCTCCCTCTGCGAGGCCCTGCATCATCATCCCAGGCATCTCCGCACTTCACTGCGCATCCGTGTGACCATCAAGTGCACGCTGCTGTCTTTAGACTGTAAGCCCGGTGAGAGGGACACTGCCCTGTCAGAGCGCTCAGTGCTGTGCTGCCCGAGTGCCACAGGTACACAGAGCCCGGAGAGGCATGCCTGTGTCCACTCACCTCCCGGCTGAATTGAATTCCTGGGCCAGCACCGGCCTGCCGTCCACGCAGAGATCTTCGGGGCTGTCACACCTGCACGGCCTCTTGGTGCGTTTGTCCCTTCTGCTGGATTCTCCCTCGCTCCCACTGAGCGCTGGCCGTCGCCCTGCCCGCTGGCCCTCCGCTCCACTCCACGCCTCGCCCCTCCTCCCTCAGTTTACTCCCCATCCACACAATCTCTCAGATCGGTGGCATTCTGGTTTCATGTTTTCCTTCTGTCAGTAGTTCGGGACTCACGTCAAGATGGCCACTCTGTGTTCCAGCAAGTTTTTAACACTCGGCCACGGATGGCAGAATAGTGCCGCTCAGACCCCGCGTGCTTCCTCCGGCCCTGTCTCCTTCTGCTGGACGCCTGCCTGGGCTCTGCTCTGTCTGGAGCGTGAGCTGCAGGGCTGTGAGAGGCAGAGGAGCACGAGGCCTCAGTGGCTCCCCGAGGGCTCGGTCTGAGGTCTCCCGTGGTCTGAACACATCTTTGGGCCCAGAGCCCTGCTGTACCTCCTCCAGCACCCACTGTCGCTCACTACCTAAGCAGCTCGGGGTCAGGGAAAAAATATTTATCTTGGCTCACGGTTTCAGAGTCTCAGTCCATGGTTGGCTGGCTCCATTGTTTCTGGGGCTGACAGGGAGGGGTTGGCGAGGCAAAGCTGCCCACCTACGGGGAGCAGAGGAGGTGGCTGGAAAGCATAACCTTCAAAGCCCCGCCCCCAGGCGCCTACTTCCTCCAACCACGGTCCGCCCTTCCAGATCGCCCCAACTCCTGACAGGGCTACCACGCCTGTAGCACAAAGCCTTTTGGTAACTTCAGTTTCTTTGTTTTGTTCTGTAGACAAGGTCTCACTATGTAGCCCCAGCTGGCCCCAAACTCATGGAGATCCTCCTGCCCCAGCCTCCTGAGTGCTGGAGTTATAGGTGGCTGCCACCATGCCCAGCTTGGGGAACATTTCAGATCCAAGCTTTCACTGTGGCCAGTCCCAGCCCCAAGCTGGGAGCAGATACGTCCCCTCTACCAGGATATATGCACACACTCCCGCACAGGACACAGACAGGCACACACGCACGCACACTGGTGAAGCTGTCAGGGAGGAGCCAGGAGGAGCAGCCCTCCCTCGGTGTGCGAGACTCCTTGCACTATGACCTGCATGCCAGGCTGCCTGGTGATGCCCTGGGAGCCTGGGGAAAGGATTCTAACTTCACCGCTGTCTACAGCCCAGGGCACACTAAGGTCTCCTCTGCCTCTGCCCCCCAGAACAAAGCAGAGCACTCTCATCCTTCCATTCCCACGCCTCAGTCTCCTTACTGTGGCAGCCGTCGAGGTGCCCCCTCAGACACCCCTCGGGAGGGGCCTTGCCCAACACTGTGGTGGTGCCCTCGGCCGCAGAAGCCCCTTTCGGTGCCATCTTTGCTCTGAAACTCTCCAACAGGTGCCAGAAACTTCCAGAGCCCCACAGCCCGAGGGTGCTGTGCCCCTTGCTGCGCTCCTCCTCAGGAGGCTCCAGTTCCCGCTCCCTCCCAGCACCCGCTCCCCTGGCAATCTCGCACTTCCCTTGGCCCTGCCGCAAGCCCCAGCTGCAGGTCCAGAGCTGGTCGCGGCTCCACTTCCAAACACGTCTGCAGGACAATTCTTCCTCCACTGCCTGTACTCCGTGAATTTGTTTCTTCTCTAGCACAGCTGCGGTGCCACCAGAACATCCCCTATTTCTGCCCGAGGCACACAGATCTCCCCTGAGGGGGGCGTATCTATGTCACAGATGTGTCACGGGCAGGCCATGGGGTGACTGTGAGGGGTGAGTGACCCCCTGTCACAGCTTGAATAAAGCCGCCCTCCACACAGGAAAGGCAGCCTGAGCTGGCGGCCAGCACCAGCATGGCTGTGCAGGTGGCCTGCGGGGACATCCTGGGCCGGCGACTCCCCTCTGTGGTCCCAGCTGCCCTTTCCAAGGCCTCCACTGCCGCCACTGAGCTTCTGCGGCAGTGTGTCAAGGAGGCAGAGAGAGCCCGGTTCTCGGAGGTGTCGGGGCTGGCACAGCGCAGGCGGCACTCATCCGGGGACGAGGCAGGCAGGAAGCCAGACGTTCTGCATGAGTAACTGTGACTCTGCCACTGTGCCTGCTGTCACGGGGGCCGGCGAGTGACTGCCTCCCTCTCCCAAACCTGTATCCACGACATCCTCGGGATGTTGGCAACCAAAAGGACCAGAGGGGCTTGGGCCTAAGCCTGGGGGCTTCCAGGAGCCCAGGACGGGAGACAGAACTGGGTAGCCCAGGAGCAATCGTGCAGTCACGCAAAGGGGGACCAGACGGCAGGGGTGCCTACGTCCTCCACAGGCGGCACTGCCTGCCAGAGCCGATGCCAGAGGAGCTCAAGCTTGAGAGGGGGGGCAGGCGGGGAAACGCCAGAGAACTGCCCACTTCTGGGGAGCCCCACATTCCCAGCCCCTCCTTCTGACGCCCCCCTTCCTCAGAGCCCCACCGCACACCCATGTGGGCACATGACAGAATCACAGAGCCCCCAAGACGGACCATGCCTGACTCCCACCGGGGTCTCAGGACGCAGAGCAAGGCATGCAGGGAGCTGATGCAGTGAAATCACCTGCCTTGTTAGAATTTTTAGGTTTTGTTCACTGGGCTACTTTCTGCTCCTTCCCAGGGACAATTTTGAAAGAACAAAGGCGGTACCACTGCAGCCTGCAGGGAAGGACGCTCCCTGCGGCCTTCCCGGCTGGGAGCAGTCCAGGTGGCCTGGGGGGCGGTCCTTCGGAGCCTGGCCGTCAGCCCTGAGGACAGCCCTCCTGCCTGGCAGCCTCAGGCCTCCTTCTCCCACTTCCTGCTCCTGCCAGGGAGGGTCCCGGTGGCAACATGGCTCCCACCTGTCCCCAACGCTTCTGCCTTCAGGGCGCTCTCCAGTCCACAGACCCTGCCCTCCGAGAGGGTGAACTGCACGCCTGGGACTCTGGCACCGGGTGCGGAGCACAGCAGAGCCCTTCACATCCAGGACTGCTGGGACTCCAGGCCAGCAGAGGTGACTGCCCAAAATGAGCCACGAGCCCACAGCTCGCTCCACGAGGGTCCTTCCTGCTCCAGAAAGACCAGGCCAGGGCCTCGCCTCCCCGAGTGCCCCGCACACGCCCCCACTGCCGCCCACGGCCCCGCGCCACCACGCTGCGTGGGCCTCTCGGAGCGGGACAGGCGCCAGGACCAGCGCGAGGGCGCTCCCCCGGCGGCCCCCGACGCCTTCGGGGCAGCGGTGCGCGAGAAGGAGACACCTCTCCGCGCGAGGGCGCTGACTCGGCCTCCCGCCCGCTCCACCGCGCGGCCGCTCGGGCTCCCCGGCCCAGCCGGAGCCCGCGTCCCGCAGGAGCGCGTGGGAGCAGCCTGCTCCCTGCCAGCCTCCACGCCCCGTGGCCAGACCTGCGCCCCACGCGCGCGACTGTGGCCGGCGCCTCCGTCGCACCCGCGAGCCGGGGCCGGAGACCTGGGGTGGGGGACCGGCTCGGAAGGCGGCCGAGCCCCGGGCCGGGGGCAGGCGGGTAGGACGCGGCGGCGGCACCAGAGGGACGCGCAGGACACAGCGAGGGATCCTGGAACTCGGCGGGGCTGTGCAGGTGCGACGCGGCGGGACACAAAGGAAGGAGACCGCTGACCGGCGGAGGTGGCCGCGGGTGTCTTCGCGGGCGTGGGGGCCCCGCAGGCCCCGCCCACACCTGCACGGAATCCCGCCCCCGGCGCCCATTGGCCACGTCGGCCGCCCGTCAGCCGCGCCCCCGCCCCCGCCCTCTTCTGCCCGGGACCCGCGCGCCAGCCGCGGTCCCGCAGCTCGCGACCATGCGCCCGCCGCCCGCCTGCTGGCCCTGCGTGCTCGCCGCTGTCGCCTGCGCCCTGGGCCCCGCGGTGAGTGTCCTGGGCGGGGTGCGAGGCGGGACAGGGGACTGCAGTCGGCTCTCCCACGGTTTCCGCGCGGGCCTGGCTCCCAGACTGGTGGGAACACTGGTCGTGCCGGCCCCCGCGCTGCCACCGGGCTGCACCAGCGGCTCTGGGATGAGGAGGAGCCGCCGGGGGCGGGAGGGGTATGGAGAGTGTCTTGTGCGGTTCTGGGGTGCCCCGGGATTGGGGTGCCTTGGAATCCGAGATGCCCTCGGGTCTGGCGATGTACCCCTCCGTGGTGTCCCTGGAGCTGTGTACATGGGCACTGCCTTCTGTCTCTTCCACTGGGAACAGCAGAGAAGTCCAGGTGACCAAGGCGGGAGGTGGGGGGGAGGCAGGGTGGAACTAAGTGGAGCCCTTGCTGTGCTCGGGAAAGCTGAGCCCACGCCAGGGGCCAACCTGCCCAGCCGTCTCCTCCCACCTCTGCTTCTCCCAGAACTGTTTGCCCCCGCCACCAGAGGCCCTGTGCCCACGTGTGGGTGGCTGGGATGGGCCGCCAGGGCCTGGGGCAGATGCTGGGCCACCTATGAGACTTCTGAGCTGCTGCCGTCCCTCCCCAGCCCCAGCAGAAGCTGCCCCCGCTCCTGCCTCTGCCCCTGCGTCTGTCCCAGGCCCTGAGCCATCCACAGGTTCCAAGTCTGGAAGTGGGCATGAGTTGGGTGGGGAAGGCAGGGACCCTGACCACTTGCTCCATCCCTCAGGCCCGACCAGGGCACAAATCCGTGCATCTACCCAGTTGCTGTCTTACACACCTGGGTGCAAGACACGGAGTGCCTGGCCTAGGAGGAGGCCTCTAACTGTTGACCAAACACTCCCACCCCCAAACCCACGAGCCCCTCATCCTCTCAGCTCTGGCCCCAAGGTCCCAGAGCCTGTGGGCCAGTCTGACGACTCTGGGGTCCCAGGGGCCTCCAGGCACCGGGCCGTTCTGCCCTGCACCCTCAGAGCCCCTCAGCCCGAGCCCAGCTCCTCCAGTGCCCCTCTCCTGTCTTTCCGCATCCAGCCATTCAGGGCCAGTCTCCAGGTCCTCTCCACTGGCTTTCCTGCTGCAGCCCACTGGGCCTCCCAGCTCCAACACATTCTTTGTCCTTCTTCCTTCCCCTCTACCAAGGCCAGAAAGGGGCTCCTTGCCTCCTCTCAGCCCCTGCAGGGCCACGCCCATGGGGCAGAAGGGACTCATCCAGGATGGGGTGGGGAGGTCAGGCTGGAGCGAGGGCCCGTCTCCTGGACCTGGAGTGGCCCAGGCACCCCTGTTCCAGCTTACTCTGGAGTTGGGGGCGCGGTTTTCCTCTCATAAAGTAGCTGCAAAGTTCAGGTGGAAGGCCTGCAGCCTTATCGCTCCTGTTTATGGCTCTCACCTCAGCCTGGGAAGGGGAAATCTCTGAACAGGGAAGTGAAGAAGGAAAGAAACCCAGTGTCTCCACGAGGAAGTGTGCCCTGGCGTACTGCCAAGCTGTCTTCCCACCCAGGACAGCAGGCCCGGGGGCTTCCCAGGGCACAGCGCAGGGTGGGGGAAAGGGCCCAGGGGCGCAAGCACAGCCCCCGGGGGGCCCGGACCAGGGATGTGGCAGGCGGAGCCCAGAAATGCCAGGACGGCAGCAGGGGCTGCGAGAGGGACAGTCTGGGTCTCCCTGGAGCAGGACAGTGCCAACTGTAAAACCACCGCCACTGGCCAGAGCCCAGGGAGAAGGGCCCCAGCTCTCCCAGGCTGCGGTGGCTCCTGGTGCACCAGGGCACTGGCCGCCTACTCTCCAGGGCCCTCCCTGGCCTTGCTCCTGCCCCAATGCCAGCTCTTCCCTGAAGGCCACACTGTGGGCTTCAGGAGACATGGCTGCAACAGGGTCAGGCCACCAGTGTAGGGGCAAAGCGATGGCCCCTGCAGGCTGCCCAGGGCCTTGGACCATGCGAGAAGATGGAGCTTGGAGGCTTCCACCTCCATCCTGGTCCACTGAGACTCGCCTTCCTGGGGAGCCCCCACTGGGGACAGAGACCTCGTCCCCATCCCGCTCCGGGGGTCAGGCCTCAGTTTCCTCCTCCTCACAGTGGAAGCTGACAACTCTTGGCCCTGTTTGGAGGATGGGGCAGTTGTGTCTCCTGACCAGGCACCATCTTCCCTGGAGCCCTGGCATGCAGGCCAGCAGCAATTTCTGGGAGCACAGAAGGAGGAAAGTGGTCAAAGTGCTGGCAGCCTGTGCAGAAGGTTGTGCCTTTCCCTTGGTGTCCCGTCTGGGAGCCGGGGAGCGGAGGTGCCCGGGAGAGTCCGGGCCCAGGGAGGTGGCAGCTGCTGGGCCGCATACCACAGGCAGCCTCAGTGCCTGTCACCTCCTGCCAGTGCCGTGCCAACTGCAGGCCATGGTGGGCCGGGCTGCTGAGTGAAGCAGTCTATTCTCCTCGCGGGCTCCTCTCCTCCACCTAACTGCCCAACACAGGGTTTTTCCTGTTGTAGGAAAATTGCAGCATGTACCGACGCCCATGCTTTACTTCACTTTGGAAGAAGCAAAGTTTTAATCTCTCTACCACATGCACGAGTGGCGTTTGTTTTGCCTTTCTTTTAAAGTTTTCAAGCAGATAAAACAGGTGGAAAGAATAGTATTGAGAACATACAAATACTGACTCTCTAACTTTGACAAGTGTTAACATTTTACAATTAATGTTTGCATTATTTGTTTTTTTGCCTGGAGTATGTTAAGGGCAATTATAAACATCCTGACTTTTTATTCTAAGATCCATATCTTTTTTTTCAAGATGCATATCTAAAACCAAAGGACATCTGCCTGCATAACACTAATACTATCATGGCACCTAACAAAACTCTAAGACACGTTTCCTTCCGGACGTTTTCTTCCTTCCGGTCAGTACCCCAGCCTGTGTCTGAGGGCTGCACAGCGAGCTGGCAGAGTGGGCTCACATGTGCCCGTCTGCGTGGCTCCGGATGGGAGGACCCACATCTTCCCGGAAGGGCCTCCTCCTGTCTAACTGCACATCACGTTTTTCCTGCACAGTAGGTCTCTGGGGAGAGGTCACCAGCCAGCCGTTGCACAGAAGACTCCCAGCCTTGCGCTCTGGGCTGGTGCCTCCCCCTGCAGGTGCCCCACTCCAGTTTCGCCCAGAGACTGCTTATAAATGGGGTCCTGTAAACTCACTTCCCAGAGATGCCCAGGAATCTTTCAGGGGTGGAGGATTTGAACTCAGTGCTAAGCCCCAAAGGCGTTGAGTCCCCAGAGAACTCTCCAAGCAGCAGCTGGAGTCAGGAATGGGCTGGGGGTCTTTGCTGATGACAAGACCCTTGTGCCAGTATCACTGGGGGCTCTGGGAGGTTTTGGGCCAAGTCCAGACCTGTAGCCCTCCAACTCGGGAGCCTCCTCACTGCGGGCACACGTGCATGCACGCCACAGTTCTCTTCCACACACAGCTCAGACTCCTCCAGTGAAGGATGCAGCTTGCAGAATCTGGGCTTGCACAGAGGGGAGGCTTTGGGCTATGGGCAAAGGGATGTAAAATATAGGGACAGGAAGAGAAAGCAGATTCCACGAGGGTGAGGGGAACAAGACCGAAAGCTCTGCCCTGAGGCTAAACATCTGGCGGGTAGGACGTTCTGCCTGCCCAGGCATGCACAGGGCATTAGGCACGGGGTTGTCTGGGGCTTTGGCAAGCACTGCTCACCCTTAGAGGCAGTCTGCCTTTCATGTGTGCCCGTCCACGTAGTCCTAAGGTCAGTGGCCCTGTGATCGCCCAACTCCATTTTACAGATGAGGTTGGGGACATTGTCGAGAGCCACCCAGCGGGAAGGGACCATCTCATCCTGGAGCCTGCTTCTCCGAGGGGCTTTGGCATGCCACCTCTGCCCTGCGACTTCAGGCTCACTTGTTAATTAGCAAAGTGCCCAGATGTGGAATGACGGACGGTGCTGACTGTCAGGACCACACACGGGTTTGACTGGCCAGACTGAGTTGCTGTGTGCTTCTGTCACCCCAGCGGGCTCCTCGTTCCCTTTGCAATGAGACTCAGTTCTTTCTCAGCGTCTAGGAGAGCCCTCTGTGAAGTGAGAGCCTGTTTCTCCCTCAACAGCCTCGGTTCTGCGATCTACCTGGGCTCGCGGGCTCCCTGGCCCTCTGTCCTGCCCTTTTCTCTAGTGCCTTCCCTCCTGTCCCCCTTGCCTTGGATCCAGTCTCCGAGCCTTTGCTCACACTGCTTGTTCTCTGCACCCTCGGTTTCCCTCGGCCTCCGTTCACCAAGATTTCAGGCAGGGGAAGATTTATGTAGCTCTTCAGGGGTATCAGTTTCCATCCAGTGCTGAAAGACAGGATCACTCCCGAATACCCAGCCCTGCTCCCCGTGCCTCCCCCAGGTGGGGAAATAGAGCCCTCCCTCAAACAGCTTCAGGAGCACAAGTTATTGCCGGTGATCGCAGTACTGAGCCATCTGCAGACAGGAATTTCTTTCTTTGCAGTCCCCTGCTCCATCCTGCTGCCCTTCACCCCCCACCGGACTCGCGCTCCCCGGAGCTGTACCACCTGCCACCTGGGGAGGGGTCTTTGCTAAGTGTGCATCTCCCGTTCTGTTTCAAATGTTGAGCACCCCATAGCTCACACTCTGAGCTTGGCACGTGAGGTCCTGTCCAATCCCAGCTCCGCCTTGTCTCCTGCACCTCCAGAACCCCTTGCTGCAGCCACACCAAGCTTCCTGCGATGAGCACAGAGGGAATCGGCATGCCTCCACGCGTGTGCCACTGCGCTCTGAGCTGTCCACTCTAAGTCGGGGTCCTCCACAACCTTCCTCTTTCACTTGTTCTGCACTAAGCTACCCTCTAGCCACATCCCATCCCAATCTCTTCTGGAATCGGGACTTAGCTGTCTCTGGCCAGGGAATTTTCCAGAGCTCTGTGTGAGCCTGGAGTCCAGAGGGATAATGAGGATGTTTAGAAAAGGGAAGTAAGTGAGAGAGGAAGTCCAAAGTCTGCCTGAATTCCTCTGTGATAAGGGTTAGAGGGAGCTGCCCTGGCCATGGCCCTCGAAGGACAATGATTGACCAGATGGCCCAAGGCAGGGCTGTGGAATAGAGCTGATGCTGACCGGAGAGGAGGTCAGAGCCCGGGGCCCGTCGGGGAACGTGCGCAGGTCCTTCTGGGGGCTGTTTCTTCTGGCCTCCTCCAGCTGCGGTCTGTCCCAGACTAAGCTGTAGCAGCTCCTCTTGTAGCCCACCCGGACACATCGCCAAGGCAGCCCAGGCCCTGCTCAGCTGCGACCTCTGCCCTCTCCTGGCTGCTGTCAGGAAGGGCTCTGAGGCTGCGCCACTGGAGGAGCACGGCTGGCCGGAGAAGCTAACCCCGGTTCTCCCACCCTCGGGGAGCAGCAGCAGGAGCTGTGGAGAACCCCGGCTCCCACAGCAACTGGGAGGAGATATTTCTCGACAGACTGATTGGCGATAGCCTCAGCTTCAGAGGGCAGAGGAAGAAAGAGCATCGGTTGTCCACACCACACGGCTGGACACCTTGAGTTACAAGGACGGAAGAATTCAACCTGCTCAGGCTGTGAATGAAGATATTGGCTCACGTTGTGGGACACAGTGCCGGCTGTAGGCACAGGCACCTCAAGGGCCCTGGATTTTTCTCCACCTCTCTCCTCCCTGTAGTTACATGGGCTTCATTATCATGTTCCATTTGTCAGTAAGATGGCAGCAGAAGCTCCGTCCTGTGAGCGTTCCTGCTGGTGGCCTAATTCCAAGTCCCGGGAGCCAGCCTCCTGGGTCTGTGCAGCCCGACCCAGACCACGTGCCAAGCATTGCAGCCCGCAGCCTGACTCAGGACTCTGACAAGCTAGTCCCCTGCGAAGTTCAGGAGATGCCAGGGTCTAGAGGCAGGGAAGGAAGTTGCTTCCCAGGTACAGGGGGCAGGGGTGGGGATCTGGCAGCAGCACACAGTTAAGGATGGCATGAGGGGCACACAACAGATGCCCATCACCTCCATCCTGCTGTGTTACCCTGGGCAGGAGGTGAGAAGGGGAAGGAGCACTGGCCGAGCTGGGAAGGCACCAGGCAGAGGTGTGTGCCAGACAAGCAAGGCAGCCCCAGGATGGCACAGGCAAGGTGTTCAGGGCCCACACTCCTCTCTGAGGGATGCACGTCTCACCCTGTGCCCACGTGAGAGTGCGCCAGCCACAGGTCCTTTCCCCGGCAACACCACGAGCATTTCTTTGTGGGAAAGAGGACCCAGGGGTCACGTTTCCTTTAAGTTCTCTTTATTTTCTGCTAGCAGTTACCCAAGTAATTATGCCCTGCGATAGGTCCAAGTGACTTCCAATATGACGAGCTTTAAAGAATTTACCAGCTCGTGACTTTACTCCAATTGGCCAGCAAAGATACTGGTCCCAGACACAATCCGAATGTGCTTATAGCTTCTGGACCAGTGGCACACAGCAAGCGGGGCCTGCTGCTGGGAAGGTCCAGAAGGTGCCCTGGACAAAGAAGCCTTCTTTGGGGCTGGCCAGGTCAGCCGTGGTGTGAGGTGATATGGTGAAGCTGGATTCCAGATGGCTTGAGAGGCAGCGTGCCCCACGGAGCTTCACTGTGGGACAAGGGAGCTCTCGGCGTGGAAGAGACTCGCCGTGTGGCCCACTGGGCAGCAGCCCATCCTCAGCTCGGAGTCTTGCATCCCGGGGTGATGCAGAGCTCAGCCCCTGTGCTGCACAATCAGGCCCGTGGCTGAGGTGCGATGGCCTCCAGTGCCTGCAAATGAAGGGAACGGAGGGAGCACCGCTGAGCTCTTCCTCCCAGACCCACGTCAGCAGACATTCAGGTCAGCGACGCAGCTGAGCCCACTTTCCCTGCGGAGAAACAGGCGCAGGGAGACAGAGACCTGGTCCCAGGGCGGGAAGAACAACTCAGAGGAGACCTGGGATCCTCTGGTTCTGGAAAGGTCTTCCTGAGTTCTCACTTCAGGCCCAAGTGGGGCTATACCGTCCTCTGCCCCAGGCAAAGACGAGGAAACTGACATAGGGTTGCCACTTCCCTGCAGCCCAAGGAGCAGGCAGAATGCCACCAGCCCACTGTTCCTCCAGCCCCCAAGATCTCTCAGACCTGCTGTCTCAGCTTCCAGATGACCAGAGCTCCACACACGTGTTCTCCCCGGTGCCATCGCGTCCTGTCACGTAGTGTGCCCACCCCGCCCCTGCTCCCTAACTGGCCAGGGCTGGGCGGGAGAGTGCTAGGGCTGTTCCGTCCCTTCTTCCCACCTTCTGGAGGCAGAGGAGGTCTGGCGGATCTTGAGACGTTCTACTGGCGCCTGTTAGTTTCTTGAGCCCCCGACCTTCAGTAGATCTGGAGGAGCTTGAGTGATGGGGAAGCTCAGAGGAAGTCTTTGAGGAAGGGCTGGCGTCCTCCCTCATGTGGTGAGTGAGGGCCTGATTCAGGACCGTGGGATGAGAGGAGGCTGCACACGCAGCAGACTCCTGGCTGTACCAGGCCTGGCCCCAGGGCCGGAGGCTGGGACGCAGCGCCCCTTGCCAGGGCAGCACTAGCTGGTTCGCACATCCCGAGAGACCAGAGAGGACACGGAGCCCACGCTGTGCTAGGGACGGGCAGAGTCCAGGGGGCAGCTCAGGACTCCACGGAGAGGCCCTCACACTGCTGCCCAGTTAGCCCTCCGTGGGGTGACGGTTACTTCAAGAGCACCGCGGAGAGGAAGCCATCGGGAAGCGTGGCAGTCCTCGGGGCAGCCCAGCTGGGCAGCTGTGCGGCTCAGAGGGGCCACATTTGGGTCAGCATCGGGGTAGCCTGGGGCCGGATAAGATGGCGAGCGGGGCTGGGGCTGAGTGTGGGGTTGGGCTAGACTGAGTTGGGTGGGCGGGCTGTCGTCAGGGGCCAGGCTCGGGTTCAGTCTGGTGCTGGTGGGCTGAGGTCGTGCTTAGGATTTAGTGGAGTTGGGTGGGCCTGGCCTTGGTGCGGGGTTCAGCCTGGAAGTCAGACCCCCTGGGCAGGGGCAGCATGGATTTCTCTGGCCCGACTCCCGGTGTCTGGATGGGGACTGAGCAGGGACCACCTGACCTCCCCCCCTTCTGTCCCCAGGGCAGCTGGGCAGCCAGGCTGCAGCAGCAGTGTGACTACTTGCAGCAGATTGAGAGGCAGCAGGAGGAGTGCCTGGAGGAGCCGCAGGTGGAGAATGAGACCACAGGTGGGAGCCTGCGCCCCTCGGTCAGGGCCCTTCACTCCCTGCTGGTCAGAAGGGCAGGGGCTGACCATGTCCAGAGACACAGGATGGAGAGCGCAGCTGGGCACAGACAGGAGGCTCCCGCGCTCTGAGTTTGCTAAGGGGCTCTGCTCTGGGGGTCCTGGACATGACCCAGGCACCCCAGAGCAGAGGCTCGCGGACCGTGAGACAGGCAGGTCCAGGGGCAGGGAGCAACCCCGAGGGACCACAGGGACTCAGAGCCTCATGAGTGCGTGGAGCAAGAAGGGACACCAGGCTGGTCCACACACTCCGGGAAGAAACCGGCCCTGCCCACCTCCCAGCCGTAGGCTCTGTCACCACAGGGCCCAGAGGACGAGGAGTAGCATCCGGCCCGCGCGCCTGTCCAAGCCTGACAGCAGGGCCATCGCCACAGACGGCAGCACCCTCCACTGCGGTGGGCAGCTGGGCTCATGCCAGGTTAGGAAGGGTGGCAGGTGGAGAAGAAGACAGCGGGTGTGCTGAAGTCAGAGGTGGGAAGTGGGCATGGGAGAGGGGGCCGGAAAGCCGGGCGCCCCTCCTGCCCTGGTCAGCCCCCGGAGGCACTCAGTTGGCTTTCTGGAGCAGAGAACAGCTGGCCCCTGTCACTAGCTCCCCGCCATTTTTCTGGCCCAAGGCCCTGCACCTGCCTGCGTCCCTTCTCCCCTCAGTGGTGGGTGTGGCCTCGCAGATGACCGCTGGGCAGGGCAGCCACAATCTTTGGGGCCCAATATGGAGGTCTGCGTGTCCCTCGTCCAGGGTGCAGGGCAGGAGCAGACCCATGACAGTGGACGGGCCTCAGGCTCCCACAGTGGCTCCTTCCGGCCCTGGGCCAGGCACCTCGTGATCCTGATGAGGTCACTCCTGGCACTCATGCCAGTTGAGTGCCAACACCCTGCTCTTAGCAGCAACCTTGGGCAGGGGCAGAGATGGGTCCGCAGGCTACTGGCACCCGTGAGACCTGGGGGCCACCCAGTCGGTGCTCCCACCCTTCCCTCTGGGCCCTCTGTCCCTGCGTCTGGCCGTGAGCGTCCATAAGCAGCAGCACATGTCTGTCAAGCTTCTGCCAAGCATTGTGTGTGGGTGTCTGTGGGGCAGACGTGGGGAACACCATGAGCTTGGGATGTGCGGCAGGTCTCTGTGCCCTCGGCCATAAGACCGGTCTGCGTCCTGGGCTATGCCCATTTGTGTCCGGGGCCCGTGTGCCTGGAGGATGTATCCCTGCACAGCGCACTTCTGCACTGACAGGACACCTGAACACAGCCTCCAGGTCACAGCCTGGCACGCACAGGGTCACTCTGGGCACCTAGCATTTTCCCGGGCGCCACTCTCACCCCACGTCCTCACCCTGCCTCCGGTAGGAAGCTGGCTGCCGTGGCCCCAGGGTGGCCTGTCTGCCGCAGCACCTGCCTGCTTGCTGGCCCACACCCTGTCCCAGCCTGCTGTACGGACCAGGCCCACTTCCTTCCCTGTTCCCCCTCAGGGACAAAGCCCACCTCAAGTCCACGCGTAGCCTGGGCTGGCATCCAGAGAGTCAGACACCCAGGCCTGGCAGGGACCAGACACAATAGGGAGCTACACACAGGGTGTGCCCGGCACTGCAGAGAGCGGTAAACAAAGTCCGGCAGCAGCAAATGCCTACAGAAATGTCTCAGGGCCCATGAGGGGCAGCAAACAGGCCGCACCCTCAGTGGGAGTGTGACCTTGGTGAGGTCCGATCGCCGGACCTCCGTTCCGCCCGCCGCGAAATGGAAAGGTTAAGCTGCTTGTTCCCTGAGGCCGGAGCTCTACCGGGCACGCACCAAGGCTGTACAGTCTTGCTGGCGTCTCTAATGGGCCTGGGCCGCAGCAGGGTCTCCCAGGGGCCCCTGACCGCCTGGGAGGCTGTCCCGGACCCGACAGGTCAGAGCAAGCCCGCTGAGGCTGGGGAGCCCAGGCACAGGTGTGGTCCAGGCTACCAGCAGCATATGCCTTTTGCAGGCACTGCCCTGCCCCGCCTCCGTCTGCACTGCCCCCGGCAGCCTCCATGCCTTGAGGCTCTCTCCTGAGGGGGGACAGCCCTCCACTCCTCCTCCAGGCCCTTCTTGGGAACTTGGGAACCTTCGGACCGGGGCTGGGCCGGGCTTGGCCCAGCCGGCATTGACTTTGGCCCTGGGGCTGGGTTTCCTGAGCAAATCTATGGGCCTGGCAGGGCTGCAGGGGACAACTCAGCCTCCCTGGGGAGGATGTCTGGAGTAGTCCAGTCCCTCAGGGTTGCTGGGTGCTCGAGGCGAAGCTGTGGTGTCGCGTCTGCACGGTGAGGGACCCCGCTGACTCCTGTGGCCCAAGCTCCCAGGGAAGCCACACCCTGTCGCCCTCACCGTCCACCATCTCGCTGAGCTGGGGTATCCGGGCTGTTTGGGGGTTGCACAAAGACGTTCATCAGCCCATCACACCTAACGCTTCCTTTTCAAACAAGCATTTCCGAACACACACACACATCATTTTTAAACCTGACTGTCTGTACTAGGCCCTCTGGGGACGAGTCTTGCTTACGGATGTGGAACAACAGCCTTGTTTGTGTCTGCAAAGTGGAGTCTGTCCTCACTACAGAAATGTTTAAAACTGCTGCTGATAATTTGCAGTAGGAATTTTGAAATCAAAATGTCAGTTTTCTAACAAATCAAACAACTAAAGGCTACTCCTTGTGCTGCCAAAAGAAAATGGTGTTCTAGCTATAACGTGAAAGAAAAAGTGGTTATAATAGAATATGATCTATATGTGTTCAGGCGCGACTGCACTGGAGATAAAGGACACAGTCTGAAGGTTGTACCTATAAATATAAATGCTGGGAGTGTGAGCACCATAAACCAGATTGATGCATACAGGTGGTTAAGCCGTGACTCACGTCGCCAGCCGCCTTGCTGCTGGGGCACGATTTTCCAAAACACTGAACAACTCTTGCTACAGTTCCAGACCCGCTGTCTGTCCCTCACCCAGTGCCACATCTGTAAAAGCCCTGTGAGTCCAGCCTGGGCCGTAAACATCTCGGGACGAGACAGAAGAGGGCCGGGAGCCCGAGGGCTCCACACTGCCCCTGGCGTCACTGACCCCCACGCGCAGTCGCCATCACTGTGCCCGCCCCATCTGGCTTCCCCAGTGCCTACCCACCAGATGCCAGGCCAGGACCATCCTGTGCTCCATCACCCCAGAGGGTGCTGCATCCCTCAAAGAGGACGCCCAGGGGACCCTGGCACAGGATCTAGAAAAGGGCTGCTGTGGGCGCTGTCCCTGCTGACCTGCTGACAGATGTGTCCTCTGCCTCCACCTCCAGGCTGTGGCAAGATGTGGGACAACCTCACCTGCTGGCCAGCCACCCCGAGGGGCCAGGTGGTGGTCCTGGCCTGTCCAGTCATCTTCACACTCTTCTCCCCCATCCAAGGTGAGAGCCTGGGCACGAGGCAGCACATTGCAGCGGGTGCGCGGGCCAAGGGGCTGGCGTAGTCCAGGGCTCCCAGCAGAGGAGATTTCAGTGCTGATTTCTGAAGGATCTGTGGGCTGTGATTAGCTCCTCACCTGGAGATAAGCCTGCGGAAAGAACTCACCAAGTATTTGCTCAGCAATTGATAACTGACTGACTGACTAATGACTGACTCACAGGCACTTGGCCAGCACGAGGCTCCCAGGTTGGGCATCTTGGACCACAGGATCCAAGAGGGGACCTTGAGACATGGCCTGCACTGCTTTGCTCCAGCCCCTGGCTGTGTCCTGCCCCAGGGGTGGGTGGCTCCGACAGAGATGCAGGTGTGGGCACCCTCCCCCCAGTCCACAGATAAAGCACCTGTGAGCCCGCCGGGCACCATGAGGGGCCTCAAAGTGCCCACTGCCTCTGCTGGGGGCCCAGGCTCATGGGCTGGGGGACTGGCAGAGGTATTGGAGGCCTAGGGAGTGCTGGGCGGGAGGAGGAGGAGGTGAGACCACACGGTCAAGAGGCAAAGGTGGCACTGCTTCTGGGAGGCCCAGGCGAGCTCCTGACCCAGGGAAGGGGCAGCAGAGTGGCTGGAGCGGGGCTGGGGCTGAGGGCAGGACAGAGGCTGGAGCCACGGGCCTCGGCCCCTGGGTGGCTTTGTCCTGGCGCACTGAGAAGCCATTGAGGGTGTGAGCCAGGGACTGGCATAGCCCAGGCTACGCTGTGGTGGTCAGTGCCGGGTCTGAGAGGAGGACCCAGAAGTGCAGGTCGGGCACGTCACGGGGGGCGGGTCCCACTGTCACCAAACACCTGGAGATGAGCTCAGGGAGGGAAGTGTGCTGGGGCCCAGACTGGCTGGCCGGCTCCCGGGCAGCAGTGTCCTGGTGACAGGCGTGGTGGGGGAAGGGTGCTTGCCTCAGCCCGGAGGTGAAGTACACAGAGGAAGGGCCTGGACACAGTACCCAGCCTCATGCAGTCAGCCCCACCCCGATGGGCGCTTTGACCCGCGACCCGCCGGAGGGTTAACGCGCTGATGGAGGCAGTGCCTTGGGAGCCCACTGAGGGCCAGCAGCTGGAGCCAGGCCTACCGAGAGCCTTCGAGCTCGTGTAGGCAATAAGATGCTTCTCATCCCAACCTGCTCGGGAGGCAGGAGCAGGAGCTATCTCAAGTTTGAGGTCAGCCCAAGCAAGTTTTTGCTTCAAAAAGTGGGGGATGTAGCTCAGCGGTAGAGCACGGCCTAGTAGGTGTGAGGACCTGCGCTTCAATCGCAGCACTGATTAAAAAAGAAAAACCTGGGTTCCAGCCCTCAGGACCGAGAGAGAGCAAGGCGGGGTGAGAGGAGGTCAGGGCAGCACCCCATGTGTCCCCAGTGGGCTCCCACAGGCGGCCAGTCCCTACCTGAGCCTGTGTCTATAAAGTGGGCTCTGGGGTGGCAGATACCCTGAGAGTGGGCTGCTGTGCCCAGCTGACGGCCCCTGTGGAGGTCCTAGGACTCAGGACCTGCATGTACCTGCTCCTGGCAGCAGCGCCCCTCCCATCCTGGACGTGGTCCTTGCTTGAGAACCAGACTCCAGTCCACGTTCTAGCTGGCCCCAAGGGCCAGTGGGGTGCCTCTGTGGGGAAGGAGAAGGCTGCTCCTCCTCGGGCAGAGCCGGCTGGCCACCACCTGGGCAGCTGAGCGCTGAGTCTCCGGCCTCTGCCCGGAGGACGACCTGCACAGCTGTGGCCACGGGCCTCGCCCTAAGAACGGCAGTGGGAAGCAGTCAACTGTGGTTTCGGGCTCAGGGCGTCTTCCGGGGTAACCAGATGGTGAGGGCGGGAGGGACTGCCCTAAAACTCCAAAGGGGGACGGTGGCAGCCCCAGAGCTTCCCCTGCTGGCTAACAGGGCTAACGGTGGTGTGCCAGGGGGGCCAGGCCCTGCAGGAAGCACCCAGAGGGCAGAAGGGGCCGCTGCCAAGTGGGCTGAGACCCCAGAGCCCAGCAGCCCTGCGCGCTCTGGCCCGCGCAGCCTCCAGCGGCGGTGTTTTCATCTTCAGACACCTGAAGAGACATGTTTAAATAAGTACGAGAGCGATGCCAGGTGCAAGATCAGAGTCCAGAGGCGTCATGGCCACGGAGCCCGAGGGATGTCCCCCTGCCTCACTGCTGGGTCCTGAGCTCTGAACAGATGCCCTGTGCTAGCCTCAGAGGCTTGCCCTCGCTGGCTGGGCGGGCACCCCGGCAGATGCTGCAGGACAGCACCATGGTCAGACCAGGCACCTGAAGCATCCCTCCAGTACCCCAGGAGGCACCGCCGGGTGGAGGGGGACCTGTCCCGAGGCGGGTGTGAGGAAGAGGGGCTGCTGGGGGGGCAGGCGAAGGGGAGTGGGCATGGCTCGCCCAGAGTTGGAGGGTGAGGCAGCGTGCTGCTTTCAAGAGGGGAACTGAGCAGCAGGTCCCTGGAGGGGACTGAGCCAGGCCGTGCAGATGGTGCCAGCCTCGGACTTGGCCCCTCCCTCTCACTGCCCGTAGGGTGGCCAGGTCCTGCTACCAGGAGCCTGGAAGGTCCTGTTCAGGCCAGCAGGCTCCCTGGCCCTGGCCTACGGGCCCGCTGCAGTGAGACCCCCACCAAGTCACTTCACCTCACTCAGCCTTGGAGGCCATGTTCCGAGGGAGCATGTCCTGTCCCTGGGGGTCCCCAGAAGAACCACAGCCCAAGGAGGAGGCAGCAAGGGTTCTGGGTGAGCTCAGCATCGCTGCTGCAGGGCCTCAGCAGCAGGTGCAGGCCAAGGCCAGCCCCCTTCAGCCCGCTGTGGCCAGAAGCAGAGAGGGTGGCAGGAGGTGGGTCTGCCCTGGAGCCCAGCCCTGTGTCCCTTCCTCAATGGCCCTCACTGCCCAGCCTCGGCCATGAGGGGAGCACGGGCCTGGCCCCTTGCCAGGCCACCCTCCCAGCCCCAGCCACCCAGGGCTCACCCCAGGATAGGCAGATATGGCTTTCAAAGGCTACCTGGGGCTTACAGACATGGTGCCCGCAGAATCCCTGGCATATCCAGGCATGTGGCAGTTTGGAGACACTGACCACGTGCACGGTGACCTTCCCTGAGCTCACATCTTGACTCCTGCAGCTTTGCACCTGGACGCAGGTCCCCAAGGTGCAGGTGAGGGCCAAGGTTCCCTAGGGGGTGCTCCTGAGACTGGAGGGCCTCCTGCGGTGCCAGCATATGGGAAGTCATCATGAGTGGCTGAGGGTGGAAATGCTGCTGGGGTGGTGGGGGTGTCGAGGGTGTTAGTGACAAAGGGCTGGGGGCAGGTGGTGACAGCAGTGGGACATGACAGGTAACGGCCATCTGCAATGGTGGCAGTGGTGTTGTAGGCACATCCTGGGTCGGGGAAGAGCTCTTCCCCACTCCCCAGTCTGGACAAAGGACCCCCAGGCTGGGGAGGGGCCCCAAGCCCAGGCAGCCCATCCTGGTCCTCGTGCTGCAGCCTCACCCCACCCTGCCTGAGGAGGACCAGGGACAACAAGGCTGGCGACCAGCCTGTCTGCACTTGGAGTCAGCTCCTGCCCATGGCTGAGCACTGGCTGAATGTCAGGACAGGTGGAGCCGGGCGGCACTGGGGCTGGAGGAGTCGGCCCGGTCCTCTGTCTGCTGCAGGGCACACTCCTGGAACCGGCCTTCTCCTGCCTCAGCCTCTATGCCGCACTCCTGTTCCCCCCCAGGCCGCAACGTGAGCCGCAGCTGCACCGACGAGGGCTGGACGCAGCTGGAGCCCGGCCCGTACCCCCTCGCCTGCGGCCTGGAGGACGGGGCATCGAGTCTGGATGAGGTGGGCACGGTGTCCCCAGCCCCTCCCCTTCATGCTGGGCAGGCTGCCACCTGGAGGTCACCCCAAGCCCAGCTCCCGGGGTTCCTGAGAACAGCATCCCCAGAGCAGCAAACACAGAAGCTGCCTACGCCAGCCGCCCCTCGCTTCAGCCGGGGGTGAGGACAGGAGAGGGGGGTCGAGGTGCAGATTCGAAGGAGCTAGGCTTGGCTGCCCAGCGGCAGACCAGGACAGGCTTGTCCCCCCCAGGCAAAGCACCTCTGACAGGCTGTGCTCAGGGACCAGGGGAGAGCGCAGCCTCCGGCGGTGGCCCGTGTATCCATCTGCAGTGACATCGGCCCCGGGCAGCCCTCAACTGCAGCCAGACTGTGGCTCCGATTCCTCTAACCCACCCCGACCTGGCAGGAGCAAGAAGGGAGTGGACACAGGCGGCCCAGTGACAGTCACTGTGCAAGTGTGTCTGCAGGATGAGAAGAGGGGCAGGAGGGCTGGGCCGAGGCTGGTGCTGCCTCCTCCCACGGACCCCGGAAGGAGCCTGGCACCTTCCTGCACGTCCTGCAGCCTTGTCCTCCCCATCACACAGAGGGAGGCCCAGGGACTGACCCTGCCACTGCATAGGAGGGGCGCAGAGGACAGGGGTACCCCTGCAGACTTATCCCTGGCCAAGAGCAGAGGGGTGAGGCCCGTTCCCTGGAACACAGTCTTGTCTGCCCCTGGGCAGTGGAGCTGCTCTTAGGAGCCCTGGGCTGCGTGGTGGCAGCATCTGGAGGCCCGTCCCCAACCAAATCCACCTGCACCTCCAGCAGCAGCAGACCCTGTTCTACCACTCAGTGAAGACTGGCTACACCATTGGCTACAGCCTGTCACTAGCCTCCCTCCTGGTGGCCACTGCCATCCTGAGCCTGTTCAGGTGAGGCTGAGCCCAGGACCTGGTCTGTGCCACCCCCAGGGGCCGCAGCCTGGCCGGCTTGCCCTGTCCCTCTGCTACCCCCAGAGGAGGCTGGTGCTGGTGGGGTGGGTCCACGGCCCCTGTGCCCAGCTCTGCCACCTACAGGAAGCTGCACTGCACCCGGAACTACATCCACATGCACCTCTTCGCCTCCTTCATCCTGCGGGCAGCTGCAGTCTTCATCAAGGACCGGGCCCTGTTTGACAGCGAGGAGTCTGACCACTGCTCCCCGAGTTCAGTGAGGCTCTTCCCTGCGTCGGCCCCCGTGTCCCCCGCCCTGCTCCTCCTCCCCGGCTTCTTCCCTTCTCTCTAAGGAGATGCTTGGCCATCAGGGCACTGGCATATCTGGTGGGCCTGGTGGGCGTTGCTACATCCCTACGCCTTACTTCCGCTCTGTGCCCGGTCTCCCTGGACTGCCCCCCGCCTCACCCTCACAGCCTGGCTCTGCCCACCACGCTTCCCTCTCCTCCCCACGTCCTCCACTGCCGCCCAGTATTAGGGTCACGCAGCTCTCCTGGCTCAGTCTGGGCCAGGCAGGGCACACTGAAGGAGAGGAGGACGAGCGCGTCATCTCCAGGACCTGGAGCTCAGGGACCCTCGAGGGTGTCCCCAGCTGGGGCCAAGAGGCCTGGACTGGCCTGGCTCCCTCCGCTGCCTGTGGCCAGCGGTGCACCATTTCCTGAGTGACCCTAGAGCATGGCTATGATGGCAGAGTCCGGATCTCAAGGCGAGCGCCACCCACAGCCTCACGCTTGTGGAGGTCTGGGGAGCTGGTGTTCCTCTCCTCAGCCGCTCAGAAGCTTTGCCGGGAAACTGCGCGGTACTAGTGCCTAGGCTGCTGCCCAGAGGTCCCTGCACAAGTGTGCGCATGCACACACACACACACACACGCGCGCGCACACACACGCACGCACCCCTCAGCTTTCTGTTGTAGCACAGTGGGGAGATAGGGGGCAGGAAGCTCACCTACAGGTGAGGATCCAGTGGGCTGTGGAAAGACCCCCTGGCCTGCTCTTGGGGGAAGGGCCAAGCTTGTGTCCAGCAGCGGGGCCTCTGGAGGATGCAGCCTTGAGCCCCAGCTTCCAGCCATCCAGCTCGAGGTGCCGGCCATGACTAGAGCCTCATCAGGCCCGCCCTCACCCCGCTGTCCTCGCCCGCCCAGAACCATTCTTCCCTGGCTCCTGCAGCCCCAGGGTGATGGCCCCTCCGCTCTCCCTTTCCTCTCCTCTGTCCTGTCTGGACACAGCAGGCCTGTGCCCACACAGCCGGGCTCCCACCAGCCCCCTCAAGTGCCACCGCACCCTGCCCTGGTGGCTCCCAGCCTAGTGGAATGAGGGACGGCCAGGAGGGGCGGGGTGGGCAGTTGTGGAAGGGGAGATGTGGACTGGGTGGAGGTGAGCGGCGGCGGCTGAGGCTTGGGCGGCCCTGAGGCCGGCGGTGAGGGGCAGGCGGCGGGATCTCTGGGGGACGTGTGGACAGAGACGGCAGCAGATTGGTGGCGAGTGTCTACTGTGCAGGCGCATGATTAAAACCACACGGGGTGACCTGAACAGCAGGGGTCAGGCCCCCACGGCCCCAGCCAGCCTCTTCCCCGCAGGTGGGCTGCAAGGCGGCCATGGTCTTCTTCCAGTACTGTGTCATGGCCAACTTCTTCTGGCTGCTGGTGGAAGGGCTCTACCTGCACACGCTGCTGGCTGTCTCCTTCTTCTCCGAGCGGAAGTACTTCTGGGGGTACATTCTCATCGGCTGGGGTATGGTACCAGGGAGGGCTGCAAGGCTGGGGACGCAGGGGTAGGGCCGGGAGCCCCGAGGGGGGGAGCCCGTGATACAGCGCCCGGGGCGGGGCCTTGGGTGGGGCCGAAGGTGGCCTGGAGCGGCCCTCCTCCGTGGTTAGAAAGGCCTGGCCTGCAGGGCCCTGCCCACGCCTTCCGAAGGGGCCTCCTCTCCCAGGGAGCAACCCCAGCAGCCCTTTCTCTCCCCCGAACCTCTCCCTCTGCCCTCTCCCCCTGCCTGCTCCTCCCTCCCCTCTCCACTCTCCCCTTTGGCCGGGCAGGGATGCCCAGCACATTCATCATGGTGTGGACTGTGATCAGGATCTACTTTGAGGATGACGGGTGAGCAGTCATCTGCCCCTCCTGTGGCTGCCGGCACTCGGAGCAAAGCCCTGGGGGGAAGGGACAGACCCCAGCTCCTGGTCGAGGGGCAGCTGGCCAGTGGAGGCTGGGGAGGGGCGGGCCTGGGCTGTGGCTCTGAGGACCTGGTGCGGAGCGGTGTCGCCTGGCCCTGGCTGAGGATGTCCTCCCTGCCCGGCCCACAGGTGCTGGGATACCATCAACTCCTCCCTGTGGTGGATCATCAAGGCCCCGATCCTCATCTGCATTTTGGTAAGCGCCTCCTGCCACATGGAGACAGGGAAACTGAGGCCGTCTCACCCGGGCCCCGTGGGACATGAGTGACACAGCTGAGACCAGGCTTCCAACCAGCCTGTGCCACCGTCAGTTACCCCTAGAATAACCTGAGTGGGAGCCTGTCCCAAGGTCAGTGGCAGAGTCCAGGGGGGACCTGTCCAAAGGGGCAGCAGCAGGTCGAGGAGGGCGTGGCCAGAAGCCAGGCAGACTCCCCAGAGCCCTCTACCCCACTGCCAGGTGAACTTCGTCCTGTTCATCTGCATCATCCGGATCCTGCTGCAGAAGCTGCAGCCCACGGATATTGGGAAGAGTGACAGCAGCCCCTACTCGTGAGTGTGCCCTAGCCCCACACTCTGTGACGCCCTCCAGTCACCCCAAATTCCCTCCAAGGGCCTGCTCCAAGCCTCCAGAGCCACCAAGAGCCACACTGCCCTTGCCCTGTACCCTAGGGTCCCCTGCCTTGGCCCCCAAAAGGCTTCATGCTGTGCCCATCCCTGGCACAGAAAAGAGGTGCGATAAACAACTCCAGTGATGCCGAGGGGAGCCCCGGCCTGCTGGAATGGCCACGTGCAGGCTCTGCTCCCGGCAGCAGCTAGGGCACTGCAGTTCACATGCCTGGCGTGTGCTCTGCCCTCTCTGCCCTCTCTAGGCACGTCCCCACCTACTAAGGACACTGGCAGCCACTGCCCCCCTCCCCCGCAGGGCTCAGAGTGGAGCAGCAGGGACAGGCACAGACCCTTACACTTGGAGGGAGGCGGGATGGAGGCAAGGTGAAGGGGCGGGCGCCAGCCCTCACAGGAGCCTTCCAACCCACGGAGCCCAGCGCCCTGGCCTGACTGCTCCTGGAGAGCAGTGGGGCTGAGGTTCCCGCAGGACGTCACATGCTGGGTTTAGGGTTCTATTCTGGTGCAGATGAGGCGCAAGCACATTCTCTCCGCCCACGTGCAGCACAGCATCCCTTCCCACTGCAGGGCTGCGCCTGGCACCCCAATCCTCACCTTTGCCAGGCCTTGTCCCCCTGCGTGTGCTCAGCAGGGCTGGAGACTGCAGGAAAGGCCAGGCTGATCATCGTAAGGCCTAGGCATGAGGAGGGCAGAGAACAGCCGGCGGCAGGTGGAGGGGTGGCAGGAGCCAGGGCTGGGCTCAGCGGGAGGGCTGGGGCTCACTCACTTGCCGGGAGCCTCCAGTTAAAGCCTCCATCTGCTGGCTGCGCGGTGCGTGGGCTAAGTTGGTGCCAGGAGGAGTGGGCAGCACTCACGTGGCTGGGGGTTGGGCTCAGGAAGGAGGGAACCCAAGACTCCTCTGCCCAGAGCTTGACACGGAGCCGCATGCCCAGTGCCAGGCCCTCCCAGGCCCCCCAGCAAGGGATCCCTGGGCTCACACAACCAGACCAGCTCAGAGGCCAGCTGCCCAGGCCAGAACCAGGACGGGCCGTGTGTGGATAGAGGAGGCCATGTAGAGTGCACTGCCACAGCTGGGCACAGGCTGGGCACAGTCCCCCACAGGGCGTTGGGGACTGCAGGCCTTGCTGGGTGGAGGAGGCACAAGTCCAGAGAAGGGAAGTTCTGGAGAAGCAGGCACAGAAGATGAGCCAGAGACCAAGGGTGGCCATGGCAGTCCCAGCCTCACTGGTGAGCAGCCAGGCACAGCGTGGTACTTGCCAGCCATGTGGAGGCCCGGGATGCCTGGGGTTCAGTGCCAGCCCAGAAAGGAGCCAGCCTCTCATGGCAGCACCCAGAGCTGCCCCGGGTGCCAGCAGCCCCAGCTCTACAACATGACTTGAATGTGCACTAGCCCAGGACACAGACTGGGAAAACAGAGCAGATAGGGCAGCCGGGGTCTCTTGTCGCCTGGGAAACCCCAGCGCCCACCCCAGCACAGCCGCCATCCTCACCCAGGAAGGGTGAGTGCTCGGGAGCTTCCGCCTCTCCAGGGCCCATGGCAGGAGCTGAAGGGGGAGAGGAACGCAGGGCACTTGGGCACACACCTCGGCCTGTTGCTCTGTCCCCAGGAGGTTGGCCAAGTCTACGCTTCTGTTGATCCCCCTGTTTGGGGTGCACTACGTCATGTTCGCCTTCTTCCCTGACAACTTCAAGGCCGAGGTGAAGATAGTCTTTGAGCTCGTCGTGGGTTCTTTCCAGGTAGGCACTGCGGCCCACCGGACTCTGGGGGCCTCCCCGACTGCTGGGGGGGGGCTCTTCTGTAAGAGTATTGCTTGCACTCTACTGGAAGCTGAGCTCTGGAGGACAGCAGGGTGTGCGGGAATCAGGGGCGGGCGGGGCAGGCGCGGGTTTGGCGTCCTCACCTGCCCCGCCCTTCCCTCCCAGGGCTTTGTGGTGGCCATCCTCTACTGCTTCCTCAATGGCGAGGTGAGCCCCTCCTGGAGCTGGGGTGGGTCCACCCTGCTACTTCAGCAGGTTGTCCAGTTTTAACCCAGCCCTGGTTGGAAACAACTGTCCAAGGCCTCCCGGGCCTAGGAATCTGAATCTGTATTCTGACAGCCTTGGCAGAGTTGGGGTGGCGGGGCTGGTTAGGGCTGTGTGCTCAGCGGGGGCAGAGTGGCATGGAGCCCAGACAGGCGAGGCAGGCCAGCTCCAGTGAGCTGGAGGGTGGGTACGTGGGAGGGGTGGGACAGCCGCCCCAGGTCGCATCCTCCCCCTCAGGGATAGCTGAGTCTGGCACCACCCAGGACAGACCCAGGGCTCAGCCGGAACTGAGCTGCGAGGCGGGGGGCACTGGCCTGACCACCCCACTCTCCCAGGTGCAGGCAGAGCTGCGGCGGAAGTGGCGGCGCTGGCACCTGCAAGGCATGCTGGGCTGGACCCCCAAGGCCCAGGCCGCGTGGGGCGGCAGCGCGGGCGCCACGTGCAGCACACAGGTGTCCATGCTGACCCGCGTCAGCCCGTCAGCGCGCCGTTCCTCCAGCTTCCAGGCCGAGGTCTCCCTGGTGTGACCTCCTGCGCCCTGTGGCCCTGGAGGCGCTCAGTGCCCTGTGGGGACCAGAAGAGCTCAGGCCTCTGTAATCAAGGTCAAGGAATCCGTGTCCCTCCCTGGCCCTGCCCGTCGGTGCTCTTCTGGCCAATGGGAGGACAGCAGCCCGGACCCCTGCGAGGTCACCCAGCCACCACCCTCAGGGCTGCGCTCCCACCTCCGGGAGTTCCTCCGGGTTAAGCTTTGCCCTCGGGCCGCAGCCGGCTCCTCCAGGCGAGTGACTCTACCTCTGATGCAGGCAGGGTTGTGATGGGGAGCGGGTGCTGGCGCGGAGGGGGCGCCCACGTTCCTCTGCGGGAGGAGCAAACAGTGTGACCCCGCGGCCAAGCACGCCCCCCCCCCCCCCCCCGCGGTGAGGACGCCACACCCGCGCGCACTGCTGGGCTCCTGGCTTCTGGGCACTTGGGATCCATCACACCAGCCTTACGCACAACCAAAGCAATCAGAGCTGCCGGCAACGGCGCTCACCGTCCGGTGAGCCTCACACCGACTGGCAGGGCGGGAATTATGGTCCCCCTCACAGATGGGGAAACTGAGTCTGAGAGACAGTGGGTGCCTTGCCTGTTACCCAGAGAGGATTTGAACTGGGATCAGCTGGAGGGAGAGGAAAGCAGATTCTTCCTTCGCTGGCTCCGGGTCCTCTCGTGGGTGTGTATCAATGCCCTTATCCCTGAATCCCACTCTTGGCCTGGTGGCCTAGCCCTCCCTGCCTGAAGACTCGGTGACTGTTGCTGGCAGGCTCCAGTGACCCTGAGGGTGGCCTGGCTGGGCTGTGCCCAGTGCTGCCCGCATGGCCTGGCTTCCTGTCTGCAGTCACACGCTGCCCTGCAGCTCGGCACCAGCCCGGCAGGACCCACATTTCCAAGTGGTGCACACACGTTCCGTGCCGCAGCTCATCCCTGTTGGAGGTGCATCCTCCTCCCTCTGAGCAAAGTAGACCCCCATCCTGACCCTCGGCCCCAGAACCAGCCAAGAGACATGTCCCAAGTCCTGGGTCCATGTGGAGCTTGGGGTCTTGCAGGTGGTAAGCTCTTGGCCACAGTCACTCCTGAAATGACAGACGGGGACTGTGGTGGCCCCATCGTGGAGAGAAGGGCAGTGCTGCTGCCACCCAGCTGCTGCCCCCACGCCTGGGCCCCACCTCTGCACACCTGTGAATGGCTGTCTCCCTGGAGAAGCCAGGTTAGCCACAGTGCCTACCAGGAGAGGGTCAGATGGCTGGGACCCAGTAGCAGGTGACAGGTCGGGGACCCCACACCTGCCAGAGCTGCAGGAGGGCCACAGGGTCCCAGCCCAGAGCCAGAAACACCTGTTCTGGGCCTGGCTTCAGGGCAGGGATGCAGAGTGACCCACAAGAGCTGGGTGGTGGCAAAGCAAAGGCCAGCTCGTGGCACGAGGGGAGGACAGCCGGGTCCCACACAGGGAGGTGACAGGGAGCAGAGCAGGGCAGGAAGCTGGGACAGCCAGGCAGGGCCAGGAGATTGTAGACAGTAAGCTACCAGAGCAGGAATTCTCCTCTCCCCTCCCACATGGCGCCTATCACCCAGGCCAGCCCGTCCCTGTGCCACCTGCTGGGTGCTGAGAACTTCTCAGAGGTCAGCCTTGGGACAGTACCTCACACAAAGTCCCTGCCCGGGAGGCCGACGTTATCTCGGCTCAGAAGTTGCCTCTGCTCTGAGGGCCACAGAGGGAGTCGCCAGGCGCGGGGCCAGTGCCTGGGTGAGCCTGAGGCGGCTGCCTCCACTGCCACAGGCTGGCCCCTGGGCTGACTGAGCCGCGCCTCTGCTGGCCCGGGTGCACATCACCTGTCCCAGGACAGGCCACCCCACCCTTCCAGCCCTTTGGCTGCCATCCTGAAGGAGAGGTGCTGGGTATGGGCAGTCCACCGCTCCAGGCCAGCATGCTGCCCTGCAGACGGAGGCAGCCCTCAGCCCGGCCAGGGGAGCAGAGCACAGGCTTCTGGGGCGAAGCCAAGGGGAGACCTGGGAAAGCTGCTGGGCCTCCACCCCACATAGGGAAGGCGGGCCAGGACCCATGACCTGGCCGGGGACATGCTGAATACATCCGGGACATCTGGGAGGAGCCCCAGGTTGCTGCACGAGGACCCAGAGGACAGGCCAGGTGGAGGGTGCGGCCACCCGCAGGGAGCAGTGTGTCCCTGCACCCCATGGGGGCGCTGGGCGGGGTGGGGCTGGGCTCAGGTCAGCCCCTGCATTCCCACTGCTGCCTGGCCTCGGCCGCCCGTCCCCGGTGTGGGAACAGGAACTGCTCCTGTCTGTCCCGGGGGAGGGGCTGCACAGCTGGCAGTCATTAAGCACCCTGCTCTGGCCAGCAAGGGCGGGATATTAATAGCCAGGAGTCAGTGGCCCTGGAGAGAGGCTCGGGGAGAGCGAGTGACCTTGGCCGGCCGTGGGGATGAGGAGGACAGGCCAGGAGGCATCGTGGCAACACCCCAGCCTCTACGTGGGCACACAGTGCCCCACACTCCGGACGGAAGGGTTTGCTTGGGGTCACTGGTCACAGCCAGAGCCTGGCCTCGGACCCCAGCACCGTGCTGCTATCTGGCTCCTCCAAGGGGGGTCATGGGTGACATGCATAGAGACCGGAAGGCCAGGCCCAGCTAGCGGCTCAGATTCCATCTGTATTTAAAATCTTTGTATTTTATTCATTATGTATTTTTGCACTAATCTTGATTTTTTAAAAAACAATATATTATATTATGTATTTTCTTTCTGGCCCGGGGATGTAGCTCAGTGACGTCACACGCCTGCCTGGCAAACACAAGGCCCTGAGTTCAATCCCTGGTACCACACACAAAAAATTACATTAAACTATTATTTACCTTGGCTGCGGAGTTGTTCTGTCTCCCCTCTTTAATTTTGCATCCTGGCCTCACCCTGACCCTTGTGCTCATCATGGAAGGGAACTAGGGGTGCTGCTAGCCTTGCTGGACTGAAAGGCCATGCCACTGGGGTGGTGCCAGTCAGCAGCGAGGAGCTGGAGGCTGGGTCAGTGGCTCAGTAATGTCCTGTGGACTGCGGGGCCACTCTGGGTCGCTCCACTGGCCACAGACCACACACCCTGCTGTCACTGCACTAACTGCCCCTGCCGCAGGCACTGTGCCCTTCTAGGAGCCCCCCCGAGGGCAGGAAGGAGGGGACACGAGCTCTTCGAGACCCACCGCAGCACACACCTGAGGCAGCGTGCTGTCCTTTGCTCACCTCGGGTTCCCTCCCTGAAGGCTGCAGGTGCCCCGGCCGCACAGGGACAAGGCCAGCCTGGCTGCTTCATGTGGGAAGAGGCTTGGTGTAGAACGCGTCCTGTGGGTGGATTCACCATGGGCATGGCAGGAAGTGGCAGCCACGTCCCGGGTGCACAGCCGCCGCCAGTGTCACAGAAGTGCAGGGCAGGCTCTCCTTGCTACCTGTGCCCTCCCCGTCCCCAGCCTCTGGACGCCTGCTGGGCCACCCCTGGCAGTCCCACAGGGCAGCACATGCAGGGGCCAGAAGAGATGCTGAGCTCGCAGCTCACTGGCAGCTGGGGAGCTCGGGGGTCCTGAGTGTGCTCCCCCAGAAGGGCCACGAGGCACCTGGGCACAGTCCCTGCCTTCTTCCCCTCCCAGGGGTGCAGGTTACAGCTCCCTAGTGTTCTCGGAATGTCACATGTTCACCCGCAAACTGCCCCTGAGCCTGAGGGGCGAGTGCACGACCAACCCAAGCCGCGTGGAGACAGCAGGCGGGAAGTTAGCGAGGGGTGTTCAGCAGGGCGCTGTGTGCACGCGTGGACATGGGCAGGAACAGGCCGCTCTCCTTCCTGTGACACGTGGCCTGGAGGGAGGCCTCGCATGTGCATCTGCAGGGGCCAGAGACCTCTGTCCAGGCCCGAGCCCCCAGGAGCGTCTCTGCCGACACCGCCTGGACTGAGACTGGGGCAGAGCTGGGGCCAGCAGGGCGGAGAGGGTCAGCGCAGCCTGATCTCCGGGCAGAGGCTCGGCTGGGCAGAGGCCAGCGGCCGGGCTGCAGGCTCCATCTGGGTGGGGGACCCAGAGCCGCTCCCGCTGTCCTTTGTGCCCATGACAGAACAGGCAGCTCTGGAAGAGACTAATATTTACTCTTCCAGTTGGGGCTGGCACGGGCTGCTTCCTGTGGCTAGGGCTGGCTGGCCTCCAGATGGAGACAGGGAAATGTCCCCTCGGACACAGGACACAGGATGAGGCAGCGCCTGCGAGATGGGGACAGCTCGTCCCAAGACCCCTCAGATCTGCCCTGCCTGGCCACAGCTCCGTACTGGGGGCTTGCCACTTCCTGGGCTCTGCTGGACAGCTCCGTGAGAAAGTTCACTCCAGCGCTGTTCTAGTCCCCGGGGCCTGGGACAGTCCCCCAGGGCAGGCGGGGGTCCTGGCCACCCGTGCCCCCGCCTGCCCCAGGCCAGCATAGGCTATTTCTGGGCCAGAAGGACTTGTACTGGGGGCACCCCTGCAGCTGAGTCCGCTGTCTGGGGAGAGCCCTTCCACACAGCTCCTCCTGTGGGAACCACGACATGAGTAGCTGGTCTGGGGAGGAGCTCCCCGGACAGAACGGTTCCCGCTGTTCCTCGCCCTCCCTTTTCCCCAGAGCCTGACAGCCCTGGAGGGGCAGCCCCGGCGGTGCAGGGAGGGCGCCCTGAGCTTGCACACTCGAGGCTGGGCACAGCAGGACAGCATGCTCAGGGGCACGTGGGCCTCCTCAGCCTGCCAGGGCTCAGGCTGGCACTTAGAAACCTCCACCGACCCCTCCCTGGTGTTCACACGGGTCTCCTGAAGCCTTGTATCATCTTGGTGCACACCAGTTACTTTCCTCTTAGCTCTAAGCTGTAATGCTCCACCCACAGCTGCATAGGATGCCCATGTCCGGGTGTGCCAGTGAGCCTCACATGGTGGCAGACCTCCTCACGGAGTGAGGAGTGCCACATGGCTGTCACTATCACAATCATGTTCTGCTTCCATTATCTTTTTTTTTTTTTGAGACAGAGTCTTGCAGTTCAGGCTGGGCTTACAGGCACGAGTCACCATGGCAGCATTGTGGTATGTGGTTACCGGGGATCCAACTCAGGACCCTGTGCTTGTCAGGCAGATGCTGGAACCTCAGAGCTAAATATTCAGCCTGAACATTGTCTTTTTACCTATTTCCCAAAGGTTTGTGTTTTCCTGGGACAGAACTAGACGGAGACTCCCACAGTGAGGTGTGAGCACACTTCATCCAGCTGTGTTGGTCAAGGGCTGTCAGATGGCATCAATAACGGCATTTATTTCTCCATGACTACAGCATGAAGCCTCCTGCTTTAGGGTACACTGTGCTGTATATCTTCACACACACACTGGTTGTCAGGGTCTTTCCCACCGGGACTGAGGTCTTCCCGATTTGCACAAACTGCTTGTCGCTAATCTAACTGCTTTCAACACTGTATTATGTTCTCAGAACTTCAACTGTGATTTTTTATTTGCAGTCAAATTTATCAATCATTTTGCTTCTAGGGTTTTGACTAACATTTTTAAGAACTACCTTTTTCTTCCTTTATGCTGTTTTTTTGCTTTTTCCATGCTGGGGAATGAACTCCAGGCTCAAGTTTTTTTACAGTTTTTATTTTGTGACAGTGTCTTGCTAAGTCTACCCAACTGGACACACACTTGCCATGCTCCTGTCTCAGCCCCCAACGGAGGAGGACTACAGGGTGCCCTACGTCGGCTGCTCGATGCACCATTCCACTCCCAGCCTCGGAGACGTTCCAGGCTTTGGTGAGCCCAAGGGTGTGCTACACCCTGGAGCTGCCTCTTGGGATGGCCAGCAGAGCCGTCTGGACACGTTGGCACAGGTGGGTGGGCACCGCCTCCCCACACCCATCCCCCACAGGCACTGCCCAAGCATGGCTAGTTTCTGGCAGCAGCACTTCTGCCATGGTCCCCACTGATGGCAGGTTTAGGAGAAAAGATGGTGGCTCGTGGCCCAGATTCCTCAATCAGAAGGGGGGTGGCACCTGGGTTACTGAAATGAGCACGCTGTGGCAGGACCCGGCTCCCCACCTGCACGCTGACCCCAGCCAGTCGGGTGTTTATTTAGGAAGCTTCTCCTTCCTCCTGAAGCCACAGGCCCAGGACAAATGGTGTGGAGCTGCTCAGCAGCCCCAAGGTGAAGGCTGGGCATCTGCCTCCCTCTGGGAATTCTGCAGCTGCTAGGTAGGGACCAGCTCTGGGACTCAGTGGCTGTGGCAGGCAGCTGCGCCCCCTGGTGGCCTTTGGTGGCTGCTGGGTCCTGGGACATGCCCCGAACTCCGTCTGCCCTGTATACAAAGTGAGTGGCACCCAGCGGGCTGAGCAGGCCACAGCCTCACGCAGGTAGCACCAAGGCTGCACTGTGTGGGACGCTGCACCCGTCTAGCTGTCACTGGAACTGAGCCAGAGCCACAAAGTTAGAACGGCAGTCAGAGACACACACACCTCAGCAAACAGTCGTATTTATTCCCCTCCCGCTCCGGCAGCTGCCCATTTAACAGACATATACACAGTATATAAATGGCTGCGCAACCTGTCTTCTGTACAGCAAAGCAAGCTTAGGTTTCCCAGTAGGAGGCTGTTAGGATGCACCAGGTCTGTACTCAGACAGAGCTTGTGGTAACATGAGACCACTGAGGAGCTGGAGACGAGTCCACAGAGCCAGGGGTTTGCCCGGACCAAGCAGCCTTGGGATTTGGACATCCACAACCAGATTGACTGGGGTGACAGCAATGCTGGGACCTCAGAGATCAAAGGGCTCAACCGTACTGAGCACAGGTTGGGAACAGCGCGGCTCCACCGTTTTACCAAGATGAGGCAGCATGACCCCAACCCCAGCCCAGCCATCCGCACATGGGGAAGATGCTCCTTTGCCAGCTGGTCCAGATTTGAATGATGAGCCTTCTCCACCTCCACACTGACCAGGTTTCCCTGGCATCAGAAACTGAGCCAGGTCTGAGAACTCTGGAGAGGAAGATGAGGCCCTTACAGTGGCCACACACACCTTGTTGCCACTGGCAGACGCAGGTGCAGCTGTGTCAGCCCAGGATGGGAAGCTGCAGGGCCAGGTGACCCACAGCCCGAGACCCACGGAGCATGCCAGGACCGCAGTGATGTGATCACCATTTCCCAGAAAGGGAAACTGAGGCCAATAGGCAGCCACTTCCTTGTGACAAGTGACAGGGTGGAAGAACCCAGCCATCTGCAAGCTACCCAGGGAGATACCCATCTCTCGAGGGCACATCCTGCCATCTGCCACCATCTGCAGCACCCACCAGGCACAGGCAGCACCTCCCGATGGACAGGGCTCTCTCTGTGTGGGACCCTTGGCCCAGCACAGCCCGCACCCTCACCTGTCCACATCTGCACTGCACCTTGGTGACAGGAAGCGGGTTCTCTGAGGGCCTGCACGGAACCGCCATGGTGGTCCTGGACAGAAGAAGGCCCACGTCCAAGGGCAGCCAGCCCCCCGTTCTGGCCCCCACCCTGGCCCCTGCTGCACAGGCCCAAGGGCCTCCCCGGCCCTCTTCTATGAGCAGCGCTGGCCCCTCTGCAGCACAATGGCAGCCCCTTCCTCCGGACTACGGTTCCTGTGCTCCTAGGCTAGGCCTGCAGAGGTGGAGAGAGGTGAGGGATGGGACCAGGGCTCGCAGAGAGGGGACAGCCACAGGCCCAGCCAGCACCGCTCTGACACGCTTCCCCGGCCTCTCAGACTTGAGGTGCTGGCTCACAACGCGCATCACAGGCTTCTCAGTAATAGGGCCCAGGCCCAGGAGCAAGCTGGGAGCCCAGCGGTGGGGTCTCTGGTCCCGAGAGGGCCTCCAAGCGGCCTGCTGTCTCCATCCATGGGGCAGAGCCACAGAAAGCACACCACACCCTCCATGGAGCCACAGCCCTGCCCGACCTAGGAGGCGATGGAGCACTGAGGTGCCTCTGTGGTTCTGTCCTCGGCACTGCTTCCTCCACCCCAGACCTGCCTGACGTGATGGGCAGGGAGCATGTGACCTGGGGAGAGGCAGGCCTGGCCAAGAGGAGGGGAGCAGGGAGCCTGCTGCAGGTTGCAGGCCGTGGCTGCCAGACCACCCTTGACACAGGACGACATAGGGTGCCACCACCTGTGTGCCTGCGCCTTGGGCCCACGCGAGCCTGGGTCTCCCTGGAGCAGAACCGCAGAATGGCCTTCTCTCGCTCTGTGAGCGGGGCCTCCTTCAGCCACCAGGGCTTCTGTGCTCACTGCACTGTCCGTCTGCAGGTGAGTCTCACTCCGTGCAGAGGCTCGGCCGGCCACAGGGACCATTTCTAACCTCTCGGCAGACGTGATCACAGCTCAGACACCACGGCACGTGGAGGACGGGACGAGTGACACCACACCCTGCAAGCTTCAAAATAAACGTCTCTGCCTGCTTTAACTAAGCTTTCTTGTGCTTTTCATTTGCAAGGGTTTTTCTCCCCTCTTTTCTTCCTACTTTAGTGCCCCTCAAGGTTGTCTCCTGGGAGAACTGCAAGTTCACCTGGGAAGTGTAGAGAAAATCAGTGACAAGCAACGTGGACAGTCACACCTGAGGGTGCTCTGCCAGACGGTTTCCACATCCAGGTATGTGTTGGGTTAAAACAGAAAATCCCAGTACAAGAGAATAAAGCTGCTGTGGCAACATCTCCCCAATCCAGTTCCAAGTCCCAGAAACTTTTTCCTACAATGAGTCTAAGGCAGCAACAATGATAAACACCAGCAATAACCAAACAGACGAATCCTCCCAAGCCCCACCCTCACGCCTGCACGGTTCCCCCCTTCAAACTGTCAGGCCAGGACCCGCAGCTCCTCGTGCCACACGGCCGCCCCGGGTAGCTGTGCTCAAGCCCCGTGCTCTGCGCCTCCCATTCCAGACATCCCCGACAACCGAAGGGCAGGCTCGCAAAGAGGCACAAGACAGGCAACCGGGAGACCCAACGCACTCAGAGCCACATTTTAGAAAATAAAAATCAACTTTAATAATGTGCCAATTATAGACACATTATTATAGTTTTAGAAAGTGACGTCTACTTTTGCTGTCGTCATTTGTTTTGTGGTACTGCGGATTGAACCCAGGGCCATTACACCGAGCCACATCCCCAGCCCTTTCAAATTTTCTGAGACATGGTCCCACTAAGTTGTCCAGACTGGGCTTGAACTTGCACTCCTCCTGCCTCAGCCTCCCACAGCACTGGGGTTATAGGTGTGCACTCCCACTCCCAGACAGATCCTGTCTTGTTCATTAGAAAATGAGGCCCTGGATCTAATCAGGAAAGGTACAGCAGGTAACTAACCGCAGCGGCCTTCAGAAGAGGTCCAGAGGGTGATGTGCTCACCCTCAGCAGAGTGGCAGGTGGAGACAGCCCATCTCTGAGCGGCCTGGGCCTGGCACCGAGCCATCTTGCTGCATGGGCTCCAAGGCTGACCATCCCCTACTACCGGCTGCCCAGCACTCAGGGATGCAAGTCAGTATGGGAGGTTCCTCTGCCACCTTAAAGGGCGAAACAGATTTCCCTGCCACTTTCTCAGCTTGAATTTGTTCTTGTCCTACTGCAGTTCAACTCATATCCAAAATATAAATATTCCAAAGGTATAACAAACCTAAGTTCTCAAAAATGTAAACGAAATTCGTCCAGCTTGTCTGTAGAAACCCTACCTAAGTTTTAATTCACCCTGTTCTGAGCCTCTCTTCAAAAGAAAAACACCAAGTCTCACCCGGACTCAGAGCAGGTTCCCAAGCAGCGACCGGCTGGACTCGGCAACCAGCTCTGCGGGCTCTCCAGGCCCCTACGGAGCACACCCTGAGGAGCGCATAGGTGCCCCGACCTCGCCACCTGCTGCCTGGGCCTGGCCGGACCTGCGTTCCAGCCCTTCGCCCTAGGGAACTTCACAGGTAGAAGCCGGGTGGCGTTGGAAGCAGGAAAGGGGCAGAGATGACCTCCGAGGACAGCCTTGGCGCCGCCCTCACACACCGCAGTCCGACTGCTTCTCCTGCAGCTGCCGCGTGAGGATCTGGTGTGAGGACAGAGATGCCACCCCGACGTGGAAGAGGATCTGCCACAGGCTGCGCAGCCCGTGCAGGTACGCGTTGCCCAGGCAGATGAAGAGCAGCAGCAGCACCACCTTCGCCGTGCGTGCTGGGCTGTAGAACAGGTACAGGTAGCACTGCAAGAGACCACCAGGGACGTCAGGGGTGACAAAGGCAGGTGTGGCGTCGCAGCCCCGGCAGCAGGACCAGGCCAGAGGCCCCACACACTGCCGACCACACAAGCGGAGGGCTCACAGCCACGTGCCCTGCTGCCCCCAGACCCCCCTGGGAGCAGGAAGTCAGAGCAGGGCTGTCACACAGAAAGCGGGCTGGGCCGGCTCTGCCAACAAGGGGAGCATTTTTAATTTAATACTTTCTTAAAAGAGCTCATCCTCGGAACACAGAGCAGTTCATGCCAGTTCTGTCCAGGCAGGGTGGGAGAGGCCCTCGAGCAGGAGCTGCCCAAGGAGGAAAGCAGCTGAGGGGCGAAGCTGGACCCTCAGGCCCCTCCAGGCCTCAGAGGCTCCACTAAACAGCCACTGCTGTGGCCAGGCTTTACAGACTAGTTAGCTGCCTTTTCCTTTCCTTTTTTTTTGTGGTACTAGGGATCAAACTCAGAACCTGTGCTTGCCAGGCAGGCGTAGTGTCACTGAGCTAAATCCCTGGGCCTAGGCTAGTTTTCAAAGAAACAAAAAGTGAGTTGAAAACTTCCTTTGTCATAATGAGGTACAGTAACTCTTACAAAGAAACTACTCTTAAGATCTATGTGGAGAAGCAAGGAAGTACCCTAAAGAAAGACGTCTAATTTAGAAAATAACAAAAACTTAAGCATACAAAGGAAGTGGGACGATCCTAGGCTATGTGGAGGATGAGGAAGGAAACTTAAAAGTCAGGTTTCTACTGGAATAAACTTACCCACGAGGGATTCAAAGGCCCCTTTTGTGCCAGTTCCGAAGCACTCCCCAGCTCCTGCGCGTCTGTGGCAGCAGGATGGAGGCCGGGGCTGCACACTGGCAAGCGCCCTAGCCTGAGCAGCGCCCGTGCTTCCCCTGCTTGCTCCCACCCGGCAGGGTCTCACTGCATTGCCCAGGCTGGTCTCGAGCTCAGGATCGTCCTGCCTCAGCCAACAGGGAGCTGAGATTACAGGCGCGCACGCCGCACACGGCAAGAGCCCCTAGGTCATCATCTAAGTTTTGCCTCATTCCCTAAGGGACGGATTCGAATCAGAAACAGAGGCTGCGGCCTCTGACCTCACCACAGGTTCGGAAGCCACATCTTCTCTGCAGCCTCCCCTGAGAGGCCACTTCTGCCCTGCACTGTCGGGGTCGCCCAGAGCTGCAGCTCAGAGGGCACCTGGCCCTAGCGGGGCGGCTTCCCGTTTCTCCATGTGGCAGGGCGGGGGAGTTTCCCCCATGAAGGGCGCCGTGTGGCTCAGGCTCTGGACCAAGAGGGTGGGGGACAAACCCAGCGTCCCAAACTCGATGGCAGCTCCAATAAAAGGACAGAAGAGGCCACGGGCTTCACCCACTCACCGAGATACCAGCGTTTCACCCACCTGGAAAATACAGGCTACAAAAGGAATGAGAAAGGCCAGGATGTTCCCGATTTCCTCGTGGGCAACCTAAAGAAATCAGAGAAACATGGCAGGGCATTTGCAGGCCCGAAGGACACCCCAGCCAGGCCCCTCCCGCCCTGCTCCTCCACCACACCCACTGAGCCTCTCTTCCTCCCCCAGCCAGGCACACTTCTAGCGTCCAGATGGTGGCCACACCGTCAGCAGGAAGAGGAAGGACTACACTGTACTCAGGAGAAGACGGTGGCAGCAACAGGCATCACCTCGGCCTGCCGGGGCCCAGCCACACTCCAGACGCCACTGTCATGAGCGAGGTGAGTATTCTTGGCCCTCTTTAACGATATCTATGCTAATGATGCTGCCCTTCCTTTTCCAAGTATTTGAAACACTCCAAAATCTACTATTTTAAAACACATTGGAACTAGAGTTGCTCCGAGACGGCCGGTAGGGGGCAGCACATCACCACGTGCCAGGGATGCAGCTCTCTATGACAGACGCAGAGAAGCAATTGCCACATTACTCACCTTGGACAATGGGAAAAGAACAGCCTGGACCCTGAAGTCCGGGAACCCACCCTCCCACTTCTCACCAGTCTCTGCCAGCCCACCCTGGGGGGCCTACCGAGACCCTGTCTAAGGAAAAGTGGGGACTGAGGATGTGGCCCTGTGTGGAGGCCCTGGGTTCAGCCCCTGGTCCCCCACGAGACAGACAGAAACCTCCAGGCGCAGGAACAGCTCACTCTATCCCGAATCCCGACACAGCTGTAAGGAGCCCAGGCTACCTGTAAGGAGTGCTCCGCAAGGTGAACTCCTCGGATGAGGTTGAGTGCGGCGCACATGATGTTGAGGACGAGGGACAGGACCCCCAGGGCAGTCACGGGCTCCATGCGGAAACGGGGAGCTGGGCAGCGAGAAAAACAAGCGCCTGGTGAGAAGGATGCTCTGCTAGAGATGGGCGGAGGGAGGCGCGGCCAGCCCTCGCGGGCCAGACTCCAGGGACGCACCACCTGCGGAAGCACTGGCCAAAGGCAGCTGTGAAGGGCAAAGGGCCCTGGGAGCCGGCTTTCTTCCGGAAGGCAGCCCTTCCCCGGGCATACACAGGTCTGCCAGTGCTTGATTTACCCCTACTCAGGGCAGAGGCTCTCGGGCCGGGGGTCTGCCCACAGGGACCTGTGGGATGTCTGGAGACGTGTCGATTCTCACTTCAGTGCAGGTGGTACCGGCATCTGGTGGGTGGCAGCCAGCGAGGCTCTCAGGTGCCCACCATGCCCGGACTCAGGGGCATCTGGACTGAAAGTTTCTTATGCCATCGGGGCAGGCGCGACTCTGCTCAGAAACCGGCTGTCACACTCACGCAGCACTCCCGTGACGGCCTTCACTGTCACCCTATCAAGTGTTCTACTCTTTTTTCTGAAGATGTTCAGCTCGAGTTCACTTCTAGAGAAATTCACAGCAACTTAATTTCCTAAAATTCCGAGACAGTTGGGAAGAGGAAGGGAAGCCCGGCAGCAGGCTGAGGCTGCTCCTGGCACCATCACTAGACAAGAGCTCCTTCTCTGTTGGGGGGACGGGTGGAGCTGAGTCTGGCCGTGGGTTAGACACTGCCCGCCTGTCCTCCCGCTCTGATCGCTTTCCGTCTCACTCTGCTCAAGCCTACGGCCCTCGCCACAGCCCAGCTGGCGCCTGTGGTGCTGCAATCCCACCGAGCCATTCGCAGCCGCCGCAGGGACGGGGCACCTGCGTGGAGGGTCACGCCAGTCAGTCGGCCGAGTCGGACCAGGAAGCTGCTCTGACAGCTTGCAAAGCAGCCTGTGCTCAGGAGAGCCTGGGCCCGGCTCTCTAGACTTCTCTCGGTAGAAGCTAGGTGCTCACCCCATGTAAAGGAGAACAGCTAACTGGCTGGTGTGGCAGCTAGCTGGATCTTCTCTTTTGAAACGGGCTGAACCAAAACAGTTACACAAAAGCACGGACACTTTAATAGTCACTTTAAAATCCAAGTAGTGAGTTTAGTGCAGAAACAGAGTAACTAGCGTGCCGGTGTGGTCAGCTCTACTGGATGGCGACCTGCCCTCACACTATGGCAGGGTGCTTAGGCTGAAAATGGCTACTTCAGTTAATCATCACTTTAATATTATGTCACTGTAAAACACAATCATGCTTTGTTGTGCTAAGTGCCAGGGTGGATGTTCCTAACCGAGCGGTCCCCAAGCGTCTATGATGACATTCGTTAACCATCTGACAAAAGGATCAGCCAGCCATTCAGGCCCCGGCTCAAACACAGTTCTCTCACAAACAGATCGACATCTGTCTGACAGACGGCGATCAGAGTGATCAGAGCACAGGGAGCCACTCACCAGACTCCGAGGGCACAGGCGCGTGCCCGTTCACCAGGCTGCTGGCTGCGTCCATGTCCTCCAGGGAGAGAACCACCGGAGGCTGGAAGTTAAGCTCCTCTTGAACCTTCTCCAAGCTGCTCTTCATCTGTGAGGCACTTACATGGTTAAAATGCCACTTCACCTTCTGGATGGTGCTGTCTGTGGAAAGAGCACCCCAGGACGGCCACGTTCACAAGACAGTGAGTGCAAAGCCAGGGCCACATCCCTAAGCACGCGCGTGCGAGTCTGCTGGGCTGGGGGCAAGTTATATGACCAAGTCAAATGACTGCCACACAGGGACCTAGCCCGATGGACCCCTGGGGCTGCAGGGGTGGATGTGTCCCAGGGCCTCAGAGACAAGAGGCAGCTGGGGCAGGCTGGAGTGGGGCTCAGCCACACCTGCTGGGCAGCCTGAGGCTGCACATTCCACCCTGAGCCAGGAAAGCAGTGATCCTGCCCTAAACATCTCAAAAACAGACTTGCTGAAAAAATTACAAATGAATACGAGCGTGTTCTGCAAACTAGAATATACGTTTGAAAGATTGGTTTTAGTTCTTACATTTGGGTTAATTTAATCCATTATGAAATCCTAAAACGTGAAGAGAAACTCCATACACACTGACAAAGCAGAAGCACGCCCAGCACCCGCCCAGTGTGCTCTGCGCACACTGCTCCCAGCGTGCTCTGCGCACACTGCTCCCAGCACTGAGGACAGACAACCGCCGGCCCGTCATGCTGGACGAGGGCAGCACAGAGACAGGGCAAGAGCGTGGGTCCAGGCCAACCGGCAGCCAAGGACACCACACTGGGGCCTGTCTGGGCCGGACGGAAGAAGGGCTGGGGGTGGCAGTGAGGCTGAAGGCTTGCAGAGACCGCGGCAGCACCCTTGGTCGACCGAGTCCCCAGCAACTCAAGTGACTTCAACAGAAGGCACTATTGCCCTATTGCCACTGCTGATAAGCCAGCAGGAGGGCCATGGCAGAGCAGCCGGAGGGCAGAGTGGAGAAACGTCCAGCTGCCCGCCCTTGTTCAAGGACATCTCAGAGACAGCAGCTGCTGTCCCCAGTCCCACCTCTGCTCTCGTCCCCCAACGCTGAAAACAGACCCCAGCTACCAACGGTCAGCACAGACCTGGGCACCGTGTGGCTTCCCGAGCCCCAGGGCCACCTGAGGCTCTGCCACACCAGCGTCCGCAAGTCCCTCAGGAAGGACCGTATTTCTCCACACGGCTGTGCACTGAGAGCCTAGTAATATGTGATTTACAGGCCACCAGCCAACCCACCATGCTGCTTCTCTTTTATTACACCCTCAGGACGGAAGAACGCCCAGGAACGGCCCTGAACCTGCCAGGGGCCACCAAGCCGTGCTGGACTTGAGGCTGACGTGCTGCGTGGCTGCTGTCACCGAAGCCATCTATGCTATCCAGGGTGGTGGCAGCCACGACACGCAGGCAGGATCCCACTCGAACTCCGCCTTACCTACAAAAGTGACCACAGCTCGCTGGGCAGCATGCAGGCCTGCAGAGCGAAGCCCAGCCTCTCCTTCCCTCCCTCCCGCCTGGCTCTGCAGAGGCCCCCAGGCCTCCTGGGCTTTTCCTGCTGTGGCTTCATGTCATGTGGCTGTGCCTCCCACAAGCTTCCCTGAGGTCATAGTCCCCCACAAGCCTCAAGCTCTGCAGACACCAGGCCACAGGAAGAGAGGTAAGGTGGAAGCAAAAGGCACAAACCAAACTCAAGGAAGGCGTAAGGCCTGGAGGCAAGGCCGATTCGGGTGGTGTCGAAGGACGCTGTGAACTCCCACCACAGGGTCTCCAGGAAGCAGAAGGCCATGGCTGCCGGGCACTGGCGGGAGCAGATGGCCATGCAGGCCACATCCCCTGCAGAAGAAAAGCTGAAACAGAAGGACAGTATCTGCGTCACCAGGAGCCAAGCCAGACCCGCCCACACCCAGCACACACCCGTCTCTGGGCCTGTGTCTAACTGGCAATGCCAGGCCTGAACACTGCAGCCTTCGCAGGGTGAGCAGTGCTTCACCCTGTCCGTCCACTTTCCCATGCTGAATTCCGTCCAGGCAAAACAAGACTGGCTGCAATCTTCCTTCAGTGCCGACTTCATCCACCTGGGGCATTAGGCTCTGGCTTCTTCAACAGCAGGGCGTTTCTCCCTTTTCTGTCCCTCCTAGGCAGTGTGAGTTCTGGGGCTGCGGCTCCCAGGCTGGGCTGTCTATGACTGACTCAGTAGTACCAGCTCCTGTCCCATCATCTTCCACCCAAGTTCATTACCAGGGCGTCCCCTCCCTCAGGACCCAGACTCCAAGCTGTAGCACGTGGCCAGCTCCCCACAGGTGTCACTGGTTCAGAGGGACAAGCGCGCACTCAGGCAGCAACTTGTCCGCTGACTGCGGCTGGCCAGACCCCCCTTCCATCCTCTGGGAGGGTCTCCCCAACACTGGCTCACATGCATCTGAAGACCTCAACCCTGCACAGGGGCCTCTACATCACCATACACGTGCATGCACAAGCACCAACACACGCACGCACACACACACACACAATCAAGCACACACGCACTAACACGCAGACACACACGTGCGCGCACACAATCAAGCACACACGCACAGCACACGCAGACACATGTGCACGCGCGCACACAATCAAGCACACATGCACTAACATGCAGACACACACGTGCGCGTGCACAATCAAGCACACACGCACTAGCAGACGCAGACACACACGCGTGCACGCACACACAATCAAGCACACATGCACTAACATGCAGACACGCGCGCACACTACCATCCTCACTCCCCTTCATCCTGGGGCTTCTTCCAAGCTCAACTACACACTTCACTTTTACCTCTACCTGACCGTGTTTCTGGGGATTTCCAGCACAAGGGCTGTACGCTCTCGTTACAGCTGAACTCAGCCTGCTGCTCCTGGACGGACGCCCTGCACAGCAGCCCCTGCAGGAGGAAACTGTTCCACAGGACCCATTGCCCTGTGGGCCCTGAATGTGTCCTAGGGATGCTGCAGCCTACGTCCCAGGCCTCTGGGTGGAGTTTCACTTAAAAATAGGGTCACCAAGATGAAGCAAGGTCATTCTGGACGAGGGTGGGCCTCTTCCAATGACTGTTACCCTTCAAGAGGAGAGAAATCACAGAAGGGAGATAGGCCAATACCACGGAGTGCCCACCCCAAAGGAAACCAGAGACTGCCAGCAGGGGGCAGTGCAGGCCAGGAAATCAATGAAAGCCTGAAGAGGCGAGAGCCACCCTTCCCTCTGCGAGCTAAGAGCTCCTGGCCAGGGCTGAGGAGAGAGAGAAAGCACTTCTGCCAGGGCAGCCTTAGGAAACAAACCTTCACTGCGGAGGCTGTGCCACTGTGAACTTGTGAGGGAATAAAGTCTCATCTTCCCCTGTGGAAATACTGGTGAGGGCCAGGCATGAGGGCGCACACCTGTAATCTCAGCATTCAGGAGGCCGAGGCAAGAAAATCACAAGCTTGAGGCCAGCCTGAACAGTGCAGAGAGATTCTGTCTCAAAAGAACTACTAGTATTACTACTACGTACTACTACTAATAAAAAAATAATGAACATTTAATTCGCAACATAAGTAAGTCAGGAGTGGTGGCACACACCTGTAACCCCAGGAGCTCAACAGGCTGAGCCAGGAGGATCACAAGTTTAAACCCAGCCTGGACAACTCAGTACGATCCTGCCTCAAAATAAAAACTTAAAAGGGGCTCGGGAATGTAGCGCAGCACTAGGCCCCTGGGTTCCATCCCTAATATCACACACCAAACAAACAGTGAGCGAGGTAGGTCACATCCTTTACCCCCAGATTTCATCAGAAGTCACAGGCTTCCTTCTCCCAAGGAGAGGCGTCCCGTCGGAGCCTCGCGTGGCGGGGAGGCCCCAAGGAGCAGTCTCGCTGCACTTACTATATGCGGAAGTCCAGGCTCTCGGCGGAGCCCCGGCCCTGGTGCAGGGCCAGCTGCAGGGCCAAGGCCTTGAGGCGCCGCCTGCACTCCAGGAAGGCCGGGGTGTGACAGAAGTCCGTGGAGGCCGACAGCGGCAATCCGTCCCTCAGCCGTACCACGCTAGCGAAGAAGATCATGGACATGGTCCGTGGGAGGAGGCATGGGGACACCTGCGGGCCAAGGCCAGGGACTGGTCAGTGAGTGCTGGACGGCCGCCTCCTCCGCCCCTACCAGCTCCTCTTCCCCGCGACCCCCGTGCCATGCGTGGGTCCGTCCCTCCCAGGACCCCCCACCACGGGGGTAAAGTGAAGGAGCAGGGGCAGCGCGCCGACAGCAGGCCCAGCGGGGACAGGAGATGCCCGACAACGCGCCACCAAGGCTCAGGACAGGACAGAAATACTCTGCAGCTCTCCCACTAAAGCAGGGAACAGCCCCATCCCAGTGTCACCCAGCCGCCCTCTCAGGTGCCGTCTTCTTAACGGAGCAGTTCTTGCCAGCCGGGGTTTTTACCCCACGGGAGAGCGGGGTGACCCTGCTAAGCAGCAGCACTCACGAGGACCGGCTCTCCCACTCTGAAACACCCCTCACCTGGGCTCTTCTACCCTTATGAACAAACACGCTTTGCTTCAATTGTCAGCATTTAGGAGAAATAAAAACACTATTTTTCAGCTTTACTGGGCTACTAGTACTGCAAACTCCCAAGACGTTCACTTTTAAAACCTTTACAAGTATTGGAGAAAGTAAGTGAGAGTGACACTGTGGCACCGCTGCGGGGGCTGCGACGTGCAGTCCTGCCAGGTGGCCGGCCTCACACCGCTGCGGAGACACGAGGGACAGAGGCGACGGCGACCGAAACCCTTTCTCCTTCATGAAACAGTGTCCAAAAGATGAAAATCAAAAGCGGATGGGCTGGTGCTCTGGGGATTTACTGAGTGGAGTTCAGGTCGGTGCTATCGCAAGATGCCAGCTAAGCTGGGTGAGACCAGACAACTGCTCAGGGAAACAATGGAAGAAGACCGAAGGGGGCCTTTCCCTCTCCTCCCGCTGGACGGAGGTGGAAACCTGGACACTGTGCGGGTGTGAGGCAGGCAGGTGAGTGGGAGGTGCGAGGAGGCAGCAGTGGTCAGGACTCAGACCACTGCTGCCTTTTCTTGTGCATCACAGAACCCAGACTTGGTGCTGGAGAAACCAGCAGCACATAAACACCAGTGGGTTCAGACTCCAAAGGCCGCCACCACGACAAAGCGGCTCGCTCTGGTCAAGGGCCTGTGAGAGGTCCAGTGCGCCCACCTGCAAAGCAGGCCGTGCCGGCATAGCCGCTCTCTCAGAAGCGAACACCTCCTGCCCCCCCGATACCAGGTGCCCTCTGGGGCCTCAGCGCAGGAAGGAGCTGCCCCAGCAAACAGGCCACAGAGTGTCCATCTCTCCCCAGACACGGAGCAGCTCGCTGCCCCAGGGCGTGAGCGGAGACACGCAGGACCCAGACTTCTCTGCTTTCGCGGCAGGAGAGGGCACCCACTTCCCTGTGGCAGAACTGTCGACAAAGCCCGCGAAAACAGGGTACTTCTCTTACTAGTACTATAATTATTTACAAATAAATCGGGCTCACTCTGAGCACTGACCACAGCCGCCTTTCCTTCCACCCTCTCCCCGCCCCGGCAGCACCTCGTCTCCGTCAGATCATCTTGCGTCTCCTAGGTTTGGACACGTGAGGAAAAGTGTGCAGTGCTAGTCCGTCCGCATGTGAAGAGCGGCGCCACAGCAAACCCTGGTCACGTCCACTCCTCCGCAGAGGCGGGACCCCGGGCTCCCTCGGGCACGCACACCACGCTCCGGCCACTGCCAGCGTCGGCGGCCTGGGCTGTGAACAGCGCCTCACGGCGGGCCTCGCAGGGCTCTCTGGGGTGCTGGCCTCGCTCCCACGTCCCCCCAGAGGCGGCGCCGCTGATCACGCGCAAATCCCGGGTTCACTTTTTTCCACGGTGCTATCCACAGCGCCTGTGCTGGCACACATTCCCGACGACGGCGCGTAGATCTCTCTCTCCAGCCCCGGCGGCTGTTCCTGGGCACAGCCACTCTGAAGGCGGAGCAGGAATCCCCCCGAAGTTCTGATGTGTGGCTCCCCGTGGCCTAAAGACCCCAAACACTTTTCCACACATTTATTGCCCACTTGCATCTCTTCTCTTCAGAGCTGCTGTCCAGACGGTCCGCCCGTATGTTTCACAGGACTGTTTACCTTCTGCTGCCCTTCCTACATCGAGGGTGGGACCCCACAGCTGGATGACAGCTGTCAGGCCCCTCATTGTGAAGCTGTCTCTCCCTCCTCTGCTGTTCTTGCCTCTGCGTGCTGTGCTTTTGGAGGAAATCACTGTTTGTGCCAATATACTTGAACTTTGTCTCTCCTGTGTTTTGTTCTGGTTTTTTGCTTAAAATAACAAAAAATGTACTATCTTTTTTTTTTTTTTTTTGGTTTATTGGTACATCTTAGATACATATCACACATTCAACATACCTATTTATGATACATCTTGATTCTCATGCTTTCCCATTCCCTTGCCCTCCCTACAACCCTCCACCCCCCACTATAAAAGCTGTTTCCATTTTTTGCTTTTTACTATCAAATTTTTTCTGTCCCTTTTTTACTTCCCCTACTCCCCTTCTCTTTTCTCCTTGAACATTTTCTTTCTATCTCACAGTGCCGGTCGTATGTTCTGTCCTGTGTTTTCTCCAGCAGTTTCAGAGTTTCAAGTCTCATGTTAAAGTCTTCAACCCAGTGTGAGTGAACTGCTGTACGGGCGCCCTCTCCTGGAGGAGCGCGCTCTTCCCGGCCCACCTGGTGAGAGGCCCCTCCGGGAAGGCCATCACCTGGGAAGTCCATCACCTGGGAAGTCCATCACCTGGGAAGTCCATCACCTGGGAAGTCCATCACCTGGGAAGGTGCACGGCCCCGCCGTGGTGTCTTCCTTCTGCTCCAGCGTCTGCGAGTGGTCTTGATGCCAGAACCACGCCGCCTTGTCACTGGGCTCTGACCACGTCGTGAGACCGGTACGACCCGGCCGCCAGCTTTGCTCTTCTTCCCTCGGGACTGCTTTGGCTCTCTGGAGTCTTTTGTGCCTCCACATGAATTATGGGATTTTTCTAGTTCTGTGAAGAATATTAGTTGTATTTTGATAGGGATTTCCCTGACTACACATCATTTTGGGTAGTACGGTCATTTTAACAAAACTGACTCTCCCAGGCATGAACATGGGAAGTCTCTCTACCTTTCTATATTACAGTGAGATCCAGATCTGATAACGATACCTAACAATATCTAAGTTTCACCAAGAAAATTTCAGCTTGAATGCTAAGATGCTAAAATTATCTGACAGAACTTTAAAGCAGCTATCATAAATACACGTCAATAAGCAACTATGAATAAAAGAAATGTTTAAAATGTTTCATCAAAGAAATCTAAGATATAAAAAGCCAAATGGAAATTTATATTAAAATTTTTAAGAATCAGAAATAACTAGAAAAACAACTCAATGGATGAACTCAACAGCAAAATGCAGGGGAAAGATGAATGACAGGGCAAACACAAGGACAAACCATCCATTCTGCACAATCCAAGAGGACCTAGATTGAAAAAACTGCACGGAGCCTCGAGACCTGGGGCCCAGGAAACACGTTAACGTCTCGTCACCAGAGTCCTGGAGACAGGAGGCGAGTCTCTAGGGAGGTCTGAACAACTGAGCGTGGCAGAAGACGCCGGCCCACGGGACTGGGAACCTAAACAAGTCCAGAAATTATTTACCCCAGGATTTGCCAGCGCAAACAACATCCAAACTGAAGAAAACCGAGAACAGGAGGTATTTACACCGGAGGATAAGTCAAAAGTAGCCAGATTTCTCAGAGAGACTACAATGGATGAAAGAAATAACACATTTTTTAAAGCGCTCAAAGGAAAAGAGCTGCCAACCTGGAATTCTGTGGTTAGCAAAAATATCCTTTAAGAATGAAGGAGAAAGCTGACTGTGGTGGCACACATCTGTCGTCCCAGCACTCGGAAGCCGAGGCAGGAGGATCGCTCTATGAGCTCAAAGCATGAGCTCCACAGTGAGTTCAAGGCCAGCCTGAACCATATAGCAAGACCCTGTCTTGAACCAATAGATAAGTAAATGAAGAGGAAAGCACAACATACCTAGATACAGGAACACTGACAGAATGTGTCTCTACAGCACCTGCTCTCCAAGAATGGCTGCAGGAGCCGAGACTGAGGCAGGACAGTGCAAAGGTCAAGCCCAGCCCAGACAGCTTAGCAATTTGGCAAGACCTTGTCTGAAAAAGTAGCTCGATGTGAAATCCCTGGGTTCATCTCCCAATACTGCAAAACACAAACAAACAAAAAAAGACTTTCAAAGGCAAGAAAGAAAAGCATACTTTCCGTGACACATAAGGACCTTAAGTTAATTCTTGATTTAAATTTTTATATCAAATTAACTATAGTCACAAAATCTTGCAAGGAGAGCACAGAAAGGTCCCATGTACCCTTTAGCTAGTTTCCCCCATGTATTACCTTTAATATAGAACTTAGTGCAACAGCAGTTCCAAGACACTGACACTGGTAGAAAATGTGTGCATCAGAGTATACTCTCGAGAGGTTCACTCCTCTCAGTACCACCACGAGCCACACACAAGATGATTCCCTCATCAACAGGGTATGGAAGCACACGCTGGGATGCCGAGCCTCTGGGAGGCTGAGGCAGGAATATAACTACAGGACATTTTCAAACAGAAAGGCGTTATAGCCTCAAGATTCATTTTTTTACAAGTTACTCAAAGATAACTAGTATTTACCACAGGAAAGCAGTGGTCTGAATTTGGAAAATCATGCCACCATTATAGAACAAGTATCAATTCCACAAAGAGAAATTCAACCTCAGAGTCCTCACCCAGAGACACTGGCTTGTCACGCGTCTCTCCAGACCCTCATGCAGGCCCTGGGCCTTGGAATCCAGCACGAGGCCTGGCTGGGTCCAGGGAACCATCAAAACTGCCACGCAAATGAATGAACAAATGAACAAACAGCTGCCTCATTCTGATTCGCTGAACAAGAAACGCAGATCTGCATGTCTCTCGCCTCCCTTCTGAACTACTCCGAACTCTCACCACGAGAAACCTCTACTTGGAGAGAAATGAGAAACCCGATACAGACAGAACGTTAAGCAGCACAAGGCAGGCATCAATATACCACATCCACGTTACTTGGTTTTATTTTAAAGTATTTTAAGCTGCCTCCTCCACTTCCTAAATCTTGACTGGCCACAGAGGATCCCCAGTCTATCCCCAAAGGCTTTGTGCCTACTGCCCGAGGTTACTCCTCCTCGTCTCCCCGCCTCCCCGCCACCTTCCATTCCTTTTCTCCCGAATCTCTATCACGTGCGGATAATCAGGTCTTGCAAAATAGCAGTTTAAACTGGAAAAGAAGCTGGTAAGGCTAACCAACCACGACTGGGTTTACCATTGGCCACAGGGCCCAAGCAATGGTGACCTACTCTGTAGATCCTGTCGGCTTCAAGTGGCTTGGGGCTGGGTGGGGAAGACAAAGGTCAATGTAAGTCATCTGTTAAGGGCTGAGAAGAGCAGGAAATTGAACATGATTGGACGTGAACATTTCTCCACGTCCACAGGTACCACACCAGTGGATTCAACTAACTCCCAAGGCAAAATGTTTAAAGGAAAATTACACCTGTCCTAACCATACATGGACTTTTCTTGTCACTGCTGACCTGGGTACGTGGACTGATCCAGAGGTAACTGAAAGCACACAGGGAAATGTGCACTGGTTAGATGCCAATACGATGCCATTTGTATGAAACTTGAGGCCAGCGGCCTGAGGACACAGAGGGCTGACTGTCTATGACAGGCTCAGGCTGGAAGCTTTCACACTGCTGATGTTGCTAAACGATATGATATAAGCATAATCTGCCCCGGACAGGTGTGAATCTTGCAGCTCTGGAGCTTAAGGGTATTAAGTAGAATTCAAGCCAGGCATGGTGGTGCATTCCTATAATCCCAGCACTCAGGAGGCAGAGGCAGCAGAATCACCAGGAGTTTGAGGCCAGTTTGGGCTATGTAGTGAGACTTTGTCTCAAAAAAAACAAAAAAAGAAAACAGTGTAACTGGGATTCAAACTCAAACTTATTTGAAATATTCAAGTCTATTATCTTTCCTTCACATCTTACTTCTCTAAATCGAACTCTTGGGATTACAATCACTCTTTCTCTGATTCCTTCTCCTAGAGAATTAATATTAAAATTAACCAGAGATCAGTGGGTGGGGCAAGGAGCTAAGGTTAGGTTGCTACCACGGCTCCTTATCCACTATATTACCTTGAAACCCGTCTTCCTCTCTGACCATCAGTCAACTTTTGGGTACAACTGATCTCTAAATTCCTTCTAAGAATAAAACACATTGTCCCCCAAGATGTTTTCCATGTTGCAAACGCAAACATTTAAATCTGAGATATACAGTCAGTCATTCCGCACACTCCTGTAATCCCAGCTACTCCAGAGACTGAGGCGAAAGGATCACAAGTTGGAGGCCAGCCTGGGCAACTTAGGAAGGCCCTGTCTCAAAAAATAAATCACAACTATTACAACACTACAAGTATTATTCTCAGAAAGCTAGCATGCCAATTCAATTCTATTTAGCAATCTTAAACCACTTCCGACTGTTTCTTTCCATTTCACTAAAGTTGTCTTTTCCAGCATTAACTCTTGTAAAATATTGATTCATCCGACTTATCGGTCCTTGGGCGTCATTTCTTCCTGATCGGCTCACAAGCCTCACCCATCACCCTCACACCGGGCTGCTCTAGTATGGCTTTCGTGTCTGGTCCCCGGTGCCTCCTCTGAGTCCTGAGGTCCAGATGACGACGGAGGCGACCCTGGCCTGCATACCCGGCCAGCCGCTCAGTCCCACAAGGTCTAGGGCTCAGGGAAGCTTGTGTCACAACGGCGTGCCCAGAGCAGGCCGCGCGCGCACCAAGAAGTGGGGGCGATGCGGGACCTGGACCCCGACTTGGGACGACAACGCAAGCGGGCAGACCAGTCCTGTCTCCGATCCCGGCGCCTGCCGCTGCAGCCCCTCTCACCTCGCCCAGACGGCGGCCTCCGCGAGTTCCCGCCCGCCGCTGCCGCCACCGCCGTGCCTCCTGGGCAACCTCAGCCCACCGGCTGCAGCTCGGAAGTCGCCCGGTGCAGTTGGGCTGCAGTGCGCATGCTCACTCCTCCAGCTCCCATTCGCTACGCTAAGCAACGCCCGCACCCAAAATGACCATTCCGGGCGGGCCTCCACCCGGGTCCTCCGACAGAGTGGCGAGCCAAATCCTTTTTTAAAGGGCAGCGACTCCCAAATAGAGGGGCGACACCTCCCTCTTTCTTCCGCCTCCCGGCGCTCACCTGTGGGACAGAGGTCCCGACCTGCTGGGCTCCTTACCGGAGGTGCGGGCTTGCGGCGGATTCCTGCCGGGGCGGAGGGAAGAGCTGACGTCCGAAGTCCAGGAGGCCCCGGGACCCCTCCCCCGGCCCCCCTCCGGGCCAGGGGTTCGCGGCCTCTATCAGGCTGGAGCGGGGGGGGGGGGGCAAAGTTCACGGGAGCGACACGCCACGAGGGCTCTGTGTCACGAGAACAGTGCAGCTTGACACCCCAAACCAGAATCTGGTGTATAAATACACACCATCCGACGGAGTGGGGCAGGGATGGGTGGCTTTACGGTCCGTGGGACTGCGGATTGAACCCTGGCTTAAGCCACATCTCCAGTCTGTATTTACTTACTTACCCGTATAGTCGAAGTTGCCCAGGCTGGCTTTGAATTTGTGCCTTTCCAGTAGCCACCTGGCTGTCCAGGGGCAGGTGCTGGAGAAAATTTACTAGAGCTTCTGGCCTGGATATGGGCATGAGAGAAGGCTTCTTCACTGCATAGCAGCTGAATGGGCAGAGGAAAGAGGAAATGTGTTTCAGGCGGACAGATCTTCCAGTATAGAACTCGGTGTGCAAGGCCACAGGGCTGGCTTTGAGGGATGAAAAGAAAACCAGGGAGGCAGGAATGTTTTAAAGGGCACAGAATTTTAGGTGGAGACTGAAAGGCTCTGAGAATGGGTGCTGGTGACAGCTGCAGCAGTGTAAGTTACTAAGTGCTACAGGACTGTGCACTCAGAGAGGCCATCTTAAAGTTTGTTGTGTATGTTTTGCCACCAAAAGGGAGAGTTTAGAAAATAGAAGCGGGGTGGGAAGCCTTACAGAGAAAAGAGGGGGCAAGAGCAGAAGGTTAGGACAGCAGGGAACAGGTCAAGTTTGCATTTTGTAAGTCACGTTGGCTGCAAAAGCGGAGACACCTGAGAGAAGCCATGGAGGGACTGGCCAGGAGGCCTCTGCAAGAGAGGCTGGAGCTGGAACAGGGACCAGGCAATGGGGACAGGAAAGAGAACTGGAATCCACAGATCTGGAGAGTCCCAGAAGAGACTCTGATACAGAAAAGAAGATATCGCAGTTCTTCCTGCGATGAGTTGAATTTGAGGTGCCTTTGAGACTTCTGGTTAGGCTGCTGTGATGGTTTGTCTCATGGTCATCTTGACTGGCCTAAAGGCCTGCCAATATCCGTGGAAGCATCATTTATGAACGTGTCTGGAGGGTGTGTCCAATACAGTTGGACATTGGAAGCCATGGCTCAAGGCAGATGTGCCTCTTGCCCAGTGTGGACAGGCACCATCCAACCCACTGAGGCAAAAAAGACACGTCCGCTCTCTCCTTTAAAGCTGCAACACTGCTCTCCTGCCACCGGCACAGACACCAGATTCCCCAGCATTTTGACTTGGCCTTCCCAGCAACTCCTGTCCCTTAGGACTCGGCCTTGGGCTAAGAGATGCACCACCAGTCTCCCTGCTTCTGCAGCCAATGGGCTTGTGCCAATCTGCACTACTAGCTCCCCTTGTTCTCCAGCTGGTACATGACCTACCATGGGTGGCTCCACCTCCACAACTGTGAGTCAATTCCTATAATAAATCCCTCTCATATAGACGTAGATGTGTGATACACTCTGTCACTGCGGACTCCCACCTAAAATGGAGGTCATCAGCGGTAGAAGGTACAGGTTGCAGATCAGTTTAGAGGTCTGAGCTGGACTTGTGAAAATCCTTATCACATGGGTGGATACAGAGCTGACATCACCAGAAAGAAATCATAATGTGAAAGCAGGAGGGTTGTGACAGAGTCCAAGATGGCCCCAAGATCTCTTGGTTTACGGGCCCTCGTACACAGTCTCCTCCCACACTGCCCAGGGCCAACCTGGGTGGCAAGTGATAAGGAGGCTGAGTCATGACAGACACAGAGAAAACCCAGGAGATTCAGTGCTGATAAAGGATGGTGAGCCTCCCACAGTACATGTGCTAGTATTAGAAGTGGGAATACACCTTGCTCCTGTGGTTCCTCTGTCCAGCTTGGTGTTAGACCTATAACGCTAGAGCTTTCAAATGTGGAGGCTTGGGCGCTTTAGGAGAGGGTCTTATTTCTGCCTGGCAGGTGGCTCAGGCACCAGCTATCTGGCAGCAGGGGTAAGGTGTTGTGCCTGATGTCCTAGCCCTCATCCATCATGGTCACCTTGGCTCCAGGCCCCTGTCCTCTTCCAAGACTTTCATCCATCCACTCCCAGAACTCCAAGTCCCCACTGCAGAGCTCCACCTCCGATTATTCATAATAATAATCTGTCATCAGACAGATTATTCTGATCTGTTGTCTGATCTGTCATCAGACACCAGATCTCTGACCTGTCCTTTGGGTGCTCTCTGAGTTCCTCCACTGGTCGCTGGCCTGCAGAAATTTCTGGTCCAGCTGACCCTCTAATTTCTCTACTGATGAACTCCTTTCAGTTTTCGTTCCCTTCCCATCACCTGGAAGTCAAGGGCTCATCATCCCATCACATGCTTCCCAACTCTAGCGCAGTTACCCTCTGTCACACCTGCCTGGCAGCACTCCAACCCCAGGAGAATCCAACTTTCTTTCTTCCTTGAACCTGCTCCTAGGCAAAGTCTCATAATCCTGTAGAGCTCGGCTCCATACACCAACTTCGACCAGGTCATCACTGCCATCCAGCGGCCCAACTCTAAATCTTCTGCAAGGTCCCCAGATAACCCACTCTTCAAACTTCTTTGGTCTTTTAGGTGCCTCCTTCACCCAAGAAAGAACAACCATCAAATTGTTTTCTGTAAGCTCCCAACAACTCCTCTTTCCCCTCCGGAACATCCATGCCTATGTCCTTCAAATGCACATCTTTGTCACTGTGCTTACTCTTTCTGAACTGCACACTGGCAGCAACCTTCTTGTCGCTCTTTTTGTTTCTCATTTCACTGCCCTACCTACCTTTCTCCATCTTGCAGGGAAACTCTGAGAGACACTGCTGACTTCACTCTTATGCCTAAAACCATCCATGGCACTCACTGCTCCTAGGGGCTCTGAACAGCCTGGACGCCTCTTCCCTGCGTGCCGAATCAGGCTGGGCACCTACACCTGCCCCACTTCCACAACATCTTATCTAGCTGTCATTCCTCACTTGTCTAAATAGGAATGGGTCTGTGTAGGGCTGGACAAGGAATGCACCCTGCTCCGTGGTTCCTCCTCTGTCCATTTGGTTTTCCGCAGAACCTCAGGAATGTGCCTGGGCAGAGAGCCTAGGGTGGGGTTACCAGTGCAGGCTTGGCAATCAGAAAACCCTGAGTTCTTCCCCAGCTCTGGCATGTCACCCCGTTCTTTCATTTGTTTCACCCTCTATGACATGAGAATGAGCTGAGATGAAAGCTGCTGAATACAGGGAGGGGGAGGATGGAATAGGCAAAGCCCACAATCCTGCTCTGGATCCTGGGATCACTCAGAATAGTTCAGATTTAGGATCTGACCCTTGACCAAGTGTAGCCTTCCAAGGTCTCTCTTCTGAACAAAGTGGCCTTTGCACGCTGTGTGCTTCAAGGAAAACCAACACTGCTAACACATCCACCAAGATGGAGGAGAAGCCCACAGCCACATCTCCAATTTTCACGGTCACTGGGAGCAGCTGCATGGCCTAGTGCGGTGAGCACAGCTTCCTCCTCGTGTCTTGCAGCAAAACACCTTTGTAGGACTGAGATAGACTGGCTACCTCCAAGGGGCCAACAAACACACCAGGAAAATAGGAACTTAAAAACGTGGACTGGTCTTCAAGGCTGTGTGACACTGAAGGAACATAGTTGGAGACAGGAAGATGAGACATTAGCCCAACCTTCAAAGACTATGAGGTTGGCAAAGATAACAAGAAGCAGGAGCCAAGAAAAAAAAAATCATTTAAATCAAACCCATTGAGGCAGGGATGGGCTTCTCGGTCGCAAGAGACATGTAGAATTCTCACCACAGTAAATTATGCCTTTACTCTATTAGCATAGTAAAAAAAAGAAGAAAAAACCCACACCCAGAAGTGTAGACGTATGGGATGTATCACGTGATGTGGCATAACAAACATCGTAGGTGTAAATAAACTCCACTTCTATGCATGGTAGCATAGAGACTTGGTCCCTCTCAACCCCACAGATGCCATAAAACAATACTGTACTCCTTTGTCCTTTAATGCAGATCAGCCTGATGGCCCTACCCACTCAAAATTTTCTTCCTGTGCTCGAGGATAAAAATAAAAGCCTGTTGTGCCAAGGCATTTCTGTCTCGTTCCTCTGGCATAAAAAACCGTCTGTAATCCCAGTACTAAGGGAAGATGAGATAGGAGGATCACAAATTCCAGGTCAGCCTGAGCAATTTAGCAAGACCTTGTCTCAATCAGAAAAGGAAAAAAAAAAGGCGGGGGATGTAGCTCCGTGTGAAGGCCCGGGGTTTAATCCTCAGTGCTGCAAACAAACCAAAGGAACCCCGGAGTATGTAACGGTGCAGTGCCTGAGCAGTGGGCAGGCTTCCAAACCGGCGGGGGCCCCATCAGCCTTGAGACTATGGGCACATCCTAATAAGCATCGTTACGACGACCCAGAGGATACCCACAGCCGACATCAGCCCTGGAGAGCCCCGGAATCATTAAGACCAAAAGAAGGTTGGAGTTGGATTCATTTCCGTGGGTTCACGTCGCCTACAGAGCAGCACGCATCTCCGCCGGAGACTGGTTGTACACCCACAGCGTAAACGCAGCAGGCTTAACTTCACAGACTGCGCAAGCGCACACCGCACTGTGCCCTGGGAGGTTGGACCTCAGAAGCCATCGCTTTGCGCGTCCAATCACAAGTGACTTCCTTGTTGCTACCCCCTGAGCAAGAGAACGAATCAGCTACGAGAACGTAATGACGCGCGTCGTGCTGCGTCATCGGGAGACGCTGCGGCGCGGCTGGGTGGCTCTCCAACCCGCCCCTGGAGATGTCTGTGGCTTTCGTACCCGACAGTTTGAGAGGCAAAGCGGTGGTTGATCAGGAGACGATCCAGCGAGTGAGCGTAGTCACAGGCAGAGGGAGGCCGAGGGGCGGAAGGGGCGCGGGGAGTGCCCGGAGCGACCGCTTCGGTGGAGACGGCAGGCGTGCGTAGCTTGTGGTCCTGGGGGTATGGGAGCGGACGGGAACGGGGGCCTGCGAAAAGCCTGGCCTGGCGGGCGGCACTCAGTCGTACACGCTGACCTTTTCTCTGGTCCTGCAGCTCCTAGAGGAGAATGACCAGCTGATCCGCTGCATCGTGGAATATCAGAACAAGGGCTGGGCGAACGAATGCGTTCAGTAAGTGCCCCTTCCCGCCCCGGCCCGCGAGGGAGGGAAAGCCGGGAGGAGGATGCAGCGAGTGCGGTGAACTAGGAGTCTTAGGGATGGATCGCAGATGAGCCTCGCTTTGCGGACGAGGAAAGGGAAGCCAGTGCTTTGTAAAACTTGCAGTTAGTTGTGGCTTCCTCTTCAGAACTGGGTTCTTACTGCACAGCCGCCTGCAGCTTTGCCAGCTGATGGCAGCAGAGATAGAGAGGAGAGCACACGAAAACTAGGCTCCAGCGAAGAGAACCATGGCCCCTCTGAATCCCAGCTCATCACTCGTTGAGAAAGACCATCTGGCTGCTCAGCTCCTTCCCTTTTCTAACTCACAGTCAGTCTGAGCGACCCACCACACCAACAAAGGATTCCCAAGTTAAGCCAAAGGTAAATTCTGCATGACTTAATGCGCTTTCTGGCCTTCTACCAAAGTGAGAGGAAATAGAATCTGAATCTTTTTTGCAAATGTGGTCCATGAATTATGCCTAATGTCTTATAGAGAATAAATGAAGAAATGCTTAAGAAAGTCATGCTTTGCTAACCCCTAATGTCACTTAAACAGTGGCATAGTAAGTCTTGATGTATGACTGATATTAGTGATTTTCTTTTTTACAGCTTATAATTTTTTTTCTATGTGGGTTATGGTTTCATAATATTCCATTTGATGCTGTGATTTGTAATGCAAGGTAATGCAGAATCATGCTGTAGTGTTTTTCCACATTGCACAAACCATGCTCCTGAGCCCTAACTGATAGTCTTTCTAAATAGAGCTCTCCCTCTCCACTGAGAGTCACTGCTTTAGTCAGTTCACACTGATCGTGGAAGTGCCATTCCTTTTTGAAGTTTGTTCAACAGTACTATAGAGTACTGGTCAATGGCAGTAGCAAGAAATATACCAGCTCTATTTTTGTGGAGCTGATACTCCAGACTCTGGGATCTAAAAGGAGGAAATATGTAACTAGGTGCACGATAGTAAGTATTTTGGGTGAGAATAAAACGGAAGGAGAGCACTAGCATACATGAGGCCTTGAGTTTTATCCCTAATACCACAAAGTAAAGTGGAGCAAGTGGGAGGAGAGTTCTGCTTTACGAAGTGTCTCTAATAAGGTGACATTTAAGTAGAGACCTGAGCTGAGGAAACTAGCTGTGCAAGTGAAAGTCCCCATCGTGTAGAGCGTTGTCGGGTACAAGAAAGACTCAGCTTTTCTCTGAATGAGATGGGAGCCTTTGGAGGATTTTAAACAGTTACGACAGGACCTTTGAAATGATCACTCAGACTGCGTTTGGAGAAGAAAACATCTGTAAGTGTAGATGTAGGAGACTATGGCCATGGTCCAGGCAAGAAGTAACAGTGGCTTGGTCTAGAGAAATAGCTCTGAAAGTTATGGAAGGGTTGAGATTCTGGGTCGATTTTCCTTAAGTTCAGCAAGAAGGTTGAAACACTGGGTGAAATCAGCAGATGAGCCATTCCACTGGAACGAGAATTCTCTTCCAGGGTTTTGTTCATGGTCAGGCAAAGCAAGCTTTTTCTAATCTTTGCCTGTTTTCACCCGTAGGTATCAGCAGGTGTTACATAGAAATCTCATTTACTTAGCTACCATCGCAGATGCCAGTCCAGCCAGTACTTCTGAAGCAACGGAGTAATTTTCCCATTGGCTGTGGTAAAGAGTGAGCACCTGACTGTAAGCCAGCTCCTGTGAAATGGAGACAGGATCTTTACCATCTCAGCTGCTTAAACCATGAATGAGACCTCTGTACTTCTTTTTCAAATGTGAAGAATCTGCTGAGTTAACTGTATTCTCAATGTAAATATTTATTTTAATAATAAACCAGACCCCTCAATGAGTTGGCTTCAGGTATTCTCTTTCCTGGAATGGGAATGTGCTTTCAGCATCAAGACTATGTTTCAGTTTCAACCTGAAGAGGAATGTGAGTAAGTTTTGTGCAGCCAGCAGGAATTGGAGGTGCTAGGGATGTAGGTTGGTAGCCTAGCACTTGGCTAGTATTCTTGATGCTGTAGTTTCAATTTCCAGTACCAAAAAAAGGTACATTATATACATGTACCTACTCTCCATGATAAATGTAATCATGGTATACTGATGAAAATGAATTTTAAGTCGTGCCTCTGCCTCCTGAGTGCTGGGATTACTGGCATGAGCCACCACGCCCAGCACTGTGGTATGTGGTGCTAAGGATCCCCAGCACTCAAGAAGTTGAGGCAAGAAGATTGCTCTGAATTCAAGGCAAGCATGGGCTACAGAGCAAGAACCAGTCTCTAAAAAGAAAAATCCTTTGGCGAAGAAAGAAAAACACTGGTACAGGGTAACAATGCTGATACCAAATTAAGGATTCTAAAGGATTTAAAAGAGTCAAAAATTGATAGAGAAAAAGTTAAAAAAACACTATAGAGCTTCAAATGCCAGCCATCTTTTAAACAGTAGGGTTGTCACAAGCAGTGCCTTCGACCAGCCTGAGACTGCAGCAGGGACAAAAAGCCAGAGAGCACACCCTCTTAGGCACAGTCTGTCACCATGGCTCCTGGTGTTAATTCTGGAATGGGTCCATCCCAGGAGTTGAGAGTTAGAGAGTAGATGAGAAAACCAAGTATTGCATTCCATTTTTAAACCAAATCAACATTCTCCACCAGGAATTTACATTAATGTGACTGTGTCAGTCTCCAGTGAAATAAACAAAGAGTGGACTGCAAGCAGACATCTATTTGCCTGAAGTAAACTATAATTATCTCCCTGAACTGACAGCCTTGAAAGGCATACCTCGAAATTCTAGACTGAAAAAAGAAAACAAAACTCTCAGAAGCTCAGATGCCTTCTCTGGCTGCTACTGACCTGCATGCCCCAGCATGGCGTTACATCAGGCTTTTGGCCCAGGTGAACCGGTCCGAGGATGGATCATCCTAGTTCTGAACAGAGCAGTGGCCTTGACATCCTTCTGCAGTGAGAGTGTTGATAGCCCAGGAGGCGAGAGATGTAGTTTCAAAGGTTTCCTTCTGGATTGCATACTTTTTCTAAGAAAGGCTTTGTAGAAGTAAGAGAAACAGCCGAGATTTAGCTCAGTGGTTCTGGCGCCTGTTTTGCAAGTGCAAAGGCCCTGGTTAGATCCCTGGTAACCACATACAAAATGCCTGGCGTGGAGACTCACACCTACCAGCAATCAGTACCACATACCACAGTGCCAGGTGTAGTGGCTCATGCTTGTAATCCCAGCACTTGGGAGGCAGAGGCAGGAGGATTGCTGTGAGTTGGAAGCCTGCTGGGCTACATAGTGAGCTCAGGACCAGCCTGAGCTACAAGCAAGACCCTGTCTCAAAAAAAAAATAGGAAAGACAAAGACGAGTTGTTTCAAAGGAATATTAACAAGTGCCCCTCCTCTGCTGTCACTTGGTCACCTTCCCAAAATGTTAGTGCTGAGATACATTAAATGAAAGAACAGTGATGTGGTTCCAGTTACCTACGCGTAATTGCTGTTGGTACATTGTATAATTACAGAAAGTATATTTAATCTTAGTCAAAATTAAAAGTGAGTAAAAAAAAAAAGTAGAAAAATACATTAAACAGTATTTCTCCTGAGCCTTTGAGCCTTTCAGTCCATGTACTGAAAATAGTAAACCTTGCTTTTCCATGAAAGGATGTTGTGGAGAGATAATTTCCATATAGTAAGTGTTCTTTTTGGTTTCCTCAAGCTGTACAGACGTAACTAAGGTATTTCAAGTCCTGCTCCATGCTCAGCTACTTGATCTTAATGGTTTTGTTATGAATGATTTCATACTTAATATCATCTGATAATAACATGCTGTTTTCTTTCAGTTATAACAAAATATCATTGTCTAAATTAGGATCCAAATAACACACATGCATTTTCACTTTAAAAATAACAGTTCTACCTCTTATTTTCATTGCCACTTATTGGAAAAAGTAGGTCCTCTGCCCTTGAATTTCTCCTGTTCTGGATCCTTGCGTTGACCAGGGAGGCGTCATTCACCGCACTCACCCAGCATTCCCGGTGGACGTGGAGCTTAGAGGCTCGGGTTGATACTTCAGGCAAGAATCCAACCCGAGGTTCAAGGGCTTGCTTTTGCATCACCTCAGGAAGTGGCCTTTCAAGATGTGTCATGCACTGGCACAAATTCTCAATGTTGAATGTGACTACAATGTTTATATAAAATGTACCCCAAAAATCAATTTTTTTAAAAAAGGAGTGGCCTGGTCCAGGGATTTAGCTCAGTGGTGTGCCTCACAAGGTCCTGCGTTTGATTCCTAGTTAACTTGGGGAAAAAAAGTAGCCTGATTTCAATTACTTTCAAGTTCCTAACAGCCTTGCACTTCAGTGTGATCTAAGCAGCTTTGTTCTTTATCAGAGATTGTGCAGTGGGTGTGTCATTCCTTCTGCCTTTATCAGCTGTGTTCTATAAAAAAACTTCCCTCTAGAAACTTACTCCTATTTGGAGACAAAGAGATTCCTGTTAATTGTATCCAAAATTAGCCTGGTTCCTGTCCTTTTGTTGGAGTCGGGGTTCAAACCCAGGGCAAACCCAGGGCGGCTATAAATATGTAAATAATAGAGAGAGGTCATTTTGAATTCCTACTTGCTCACTTCACCTTTGAGACTTCTGTTTCTTCACTTCTGAAATAAAGATAAATTCCGGGTGTGGTGGTGGCTGTGATCTCAGTACTCAGAGTTGAGGCAGGAGGATCATTGCAGGCTTGAGACCGTCCTGGGACACACAGTGAGTTCAAGGCTAGCTCGAGCTATATGGCAAGACCCTGTCTCAAAAGGGAAGAGATAACGAAAACAACGGTTATCTGCCTCCCACGCCTGATAGTGCTGGCCGTTCCTACCATATAGTCCCCCACTCCCTTCTCCATTCTTATGCTTCTAGCCCGTGTGTGGTCTCCCGGTGCCCACTGCACCAGCTGGCACACGTGGACACTCATGGGGCTCATCTAGTCAGCAGATGTGTTTTCAGTTTTGAATTGGTTGCTAGCATTTAAAAATAAGATTTCCTAGTGAAGTTTGGGTTCCCAGTAATGCAGGGCTTGCAGATCTACATGGTGACCATTGTCAGCTGGCATGAGGTGGCAGCTTGACTTGCACACACAGGTCCTGGCTCAGAGACTGTGCGCAGGGCCATCTACTGAGCCTCTGAGCCTTCCCTGCTGTACTGCAGACCTTCTGAGTATTTCCTACTCTTGACTCACAGTGTCTTAATTTTACTCTTCCTCATAAAATGTTTTTCACGTTTTTCATATATTTTAATGAAAAGCAATTTGCAGAAGGTAATCGATTACCTATGTTCTTAAGGAAAGACAGTGTTCTCTGGAGTTGCCAGGACCTCCTTCCTGACTAAATTCAAGTTGTTTTCACTTCTGTTATATTTAATTAACAATGTTTATTAATCAGGAAGACTGTAGTAAGAAAGCCTGTGTCCTGCTTATACAAGCCCGGGGAGAGAGACTGTCAGGGAGCTGCATGAGGTAACCATGCTCTTCAGAGAATGACAGAGCGTCACGTGCTGAGGCGTGTCTGTGTGGCTGCTGCAGGTTACAGAGCAGCAGAGTTGACCTGTGGAGGTATTGCTGCAGCCTGCAGCCCAGATGTGAACGCATGGGACCTGACACGTGAGATCATCAAGGGAGCGAGCCCCACGAGCGAGGCCACGGCGGAACAGACACTTCATTCCAGCTGTGCTTTTCCCTCTCTGGAGTCTGTCCATGGAGCCGCATTCATCTGTGTCATCGATTCAGTCATAACCTGACAGGGCTTGTGCTGGGCTCCACTGTGAGGAAAACAGAAGCAGCAGGGTGCGGACTGTCTTTAGGGAGCCACAAAGTCTGGCAAGACAGAAAAGGTCTGCACCTAGCATGGACCAGGGCACCGTGCTGGTTCAGAGATGCCAGCAAACTGCCCAGACACTGAGCTACAGGGCTCCGGAAATTGTCAAGTGCTTTTGTATGACACAGAAAAAGTCTAAGCTTTCAGATCCTAAGCATGCCCCTGTCCGACGAAGAACCGACTTGTCAGTTGTGTGCAGTGATCTGCATCTGTCCTAGTCACGTCTCACTGCTGCGGCCCCTCCCAGTACCCACGACTCAGGTGGGGAGGTTTATCTTCGCTCGCAGTTCCTCCAGGAGGATTTACAGAACCCAGATTATAGTCATAGGATTAAGTACAGGAGAACACAAAGTAGCATGAGCACAAGGAAGGTGGCATGGGGCAAAGCCCAGAGGAAGCCAGATGCAAGAGCCCTCTCCCAGAGGAGTTACAAAGCAACGTTCTATCACTCCAGCAGTTTGAATTGTGACACTGGGAGATGTCTGCCAGCGAAGTTCACGAGAGACGCAGTGCCACAGCTCTGATGGGCTGCACAGGGGTGCATGCTTGTCTTGCACAAACAGAAACGCTAGGTCCCAGAAGAAAAGTGGGTGTTCGGCCTAAACCAGACTTTTGCACCAATAGTTCAGGCAAAGGGCATCACGCAGGAGTTCAAGGCTAAGCTCAGGGCCAGCCTGAACTAACCCGGAAGAAACTGCAGTGTCTGTCATTACAATTCTGAAACTCCAGCAGGAGTTACCCTTGACATTAGGCTTTTGTAAAGATAACACCCTTGCCAGGGCCTTAGCTCAAGTGACACTGCACCTACCTTGCAAGCACAAGGGCTGGGGTGTGATCCCCAGTATTGCAAAAAACAAACAAACAAAAAAACAAGATACGGCTGGGGAGTTAGCTCAGTGGTTCCTGTGCCTGTCTTGCAAGCGCAAGGGCCCGTTTTGATTCCGGCAGCCACATACCATACTGGGCATGGAGACTCACGCCTAGCTGCAGTCAGTACCACATACCACAGTGCCAGGTGTGATTGCTGTGATGTGAGTTTGAGGCTGAGCTCGGAGCCAGCCTGAGCTACAAAGTGAGACTCTGTCTCAGAAAACCTAAAAAAAAAATTTTTGTACATGCAACAATAGTAATACTCAAAAATGTATTTATCATGATATCTCTTTATCTGAACTAAAGCCTTCACAGCAAGACTTTATCATTCAGACTCTATTATCAGACTCTAAAGCATTTATGGAGAAGTGACAGATGTGGCACTCAGATTTTTAGAACAACACTGACACTCTAGTGATTTGATTTCCTTCAAAATTGCCTAAATTTTAGCTGGGTATGGAGACTCACACCCACCAGCAATCAGTACCACATACAACAATGCCGGGCATGGTGACTCACGTCCACCAAAAATCAGTACCACATAACACAGTGTCAAGTGTGGTGGCTCACGCCTGTAATCCCAACACTTGGGAGGCAGAGGCAGGATTGCTGAGTTTGTGGCTGAGTTCAGGACCAGCCCAAATCTTACAAAGTAAACTATCTAAAAAAAAAAAAATTGCCTGCATTTTAACAACAAAAAGACCCACCAAGAAAGACAAAAATCTGACAATTTGGCTGTTATCCTCTCACTTTTTGAAAGCTTTGTTTTGAACTGTCAAGTAATTTTTACACTTTCTGAATACACAACAATTACTAAGGAACTTTCACCATTTTGAAATTGTGGCTTTCAGCAATATATGCCAAGTAACCCTTTGGAATATGGTATGATATATGCATTGGTAGATGCAAAAACATTTTACATCTTGAATTTAGAAATCTATCCTGGAACCTAATGACCAGGTCTTTATCTGTGAGTAATAAACCTCATGGCATTGTGAATAGACTTCTTGCATCTATTTCAAAAGGTAACCCAAATTTCCATGGTCAACAATTGGTTCACCAGTTATATTTTTTAAAAACAAAACAACAACAACAAAATGAAAGTTGCCCAGGGCTCATACAAATAGTTCAATCTTTGAATTTCAAAAAGACATTACATTGGCCTCCCATATGGTGAAGAAAAACAAAGTAGTGTTGATATTTGAAATTATACCATGATGATAAGATCCATAGTGAAGCCACATGTGATACTATACACCTGTGATCTAGAACTTGGGAAGCTGAGGCTGAAGAGCCTGTGTGGTCAAGGCCAGCCTGTGCTGCATGTTGAGTTCTAAGCCTAGACTGACTATATAGTGAAACTTAGCTCAAAAAAAGAGAGTGAACTCTCAGTACAAATGAAGCCAGAAATAGTCACATTCATAACAAAACAAAAAGCAGAGTGGATGTTTTTGACAAGTTACACAGCAACTATAATGTCATTTGACACACAAAGCATAGGCCAAGGGTTGTGTTTTACTTGATCCTAAACATATCAGACATAATTGCATAGTTTGCCAGGAAAATAACAAGCACAAAATATCACCGATAAATTTTCTTTTCTTTTTTTAGGTTTTTTGAGCCAGGGTCTCGCTTTGTGGTTCAGGCTGGCCCTGAGCTCAGCCTCAAACTTACATCACAGCAATCCTCCTGCCTCTGCCTCCCGAGTGCTGGGATTACAGGCATGAGCCACCATGCCCGGCACTGTGGTATGTGGTACTGGTTGCTGCTAGGCATGAGTCTCCACACCCAGTATGGTATGTGGTTACCGGGGATCGAACCCCGGTCCTTGTGCTTGCAAGACAGGCACCAGAACCACTGAGCCGACTCCCCGGCCCACCGATAAATTTTCTTAGAGGATTAGAACTGGAATTGATAAATGATCAATTACAACAGAGAAAGAAGAATTTGTGTTTTCCCAAAAAACTCAACAAAAGAATTCCAGAGCAAGCTGGGCATGGTGCCTGTAATCTCAGCACTCAGGAGGTAGAGGCAGAAGGACTGCTCTGAGTTAGAGGCTTGCCTGGGCTACATAGTGAGCTCAGGGCCAGCCTCAACTACAAAGCGAGACCCTGTCTCACAAAAAAAAAAAAAAAAAAAAGTAGTGCTTTGATTTTATAACAAAAAACCAAAAGCCTTGTCTCAATGCTCCCCCTCCAAAGTGATTATATTTATGTGTATATTGTGTAAAATAATTTATTTAATAAGGTAGTGTTTGGAGCTGGGGATTTAGCTCTGTGGTTCCAGCGTTTGCCCTGCAAGCACAAGGTCTTATATTTGATCTCTGGTAATCACATACCACAATGCCCAGCTCAGTGGCCTGAGCCTGCAATCTCAGAACTCAGGAAGCAGAGGCAGGAGGACTGCTCTGAGTTCGAGGCTGGCCTGGGCAACATAGTGAGTGCAGGGCCAGGCTCAATTACAAAGCAAAAAAAAAGTAGTGCTTTGATTTTATAACAACAACAAAAACAAAACACGTGTGCCATTAGCGCGAGTAAGAGTTTTGCATGCACATGCAGTTGTCAAGTGTGAAGACTACCCCAGGTGTGACAACCAAAGCAAAGATTATTTCTGTGGTAAGAGTTTTCTTTGTATTTTCATTGTAGTTCACATAGGAATTTATTCCTCTTACTTTTTAAGACTTGCTTTTTCCTGTGTGTGTGTGTGCTAGGCAGGCAGCAGCACCACTGAGACTTTTTAGACTTTGTAAGCAAGCCGACAGTTGACGTTGAAAATGTTAGTTTATTGTAAACATTCATTCTATATTAAAATTTAATATTTTGTTATTTTTTTCCCTAAGTACACATTATTAAAGTAATTACTAAAATTACAAAAATTCAATAGAAATACTGCTAAGAAATAAATGTGGGCAGTTACACGCCCAATTTAAAGCTCCCTTTTAGGAAATAGACTGCCATGCCTCTTAAACTTTAACAACTCAACCCACCCTTTGCTGGCTGCGCCAGCCCACCCGGAAGCCTCAGGCGCCAAAAGGAGCAGCAGCTCCTCCGACCCGGCGCAGTCAGCAGCAGCGCCGGAGCGCTCGCCACGCCCACGCGCGCATGCCCCCCAACGAGGCTGTGCTCTCGCGGTATTTGCCGATTCTCGCGGGGTTTGGCGTGGCACTGGCTGGCCCGCCCGCGGGAGGAAGCGGTGTTCCGTTAGTAGCTTTGGGCTGTGGCGCCCGTGGTGGCGCTTTCTCCTCAGCTGACGGGGAGCCGGTCAGCCCGGAGACCAGCCAGGTGCGTACGCGCCGCCAGGAACTGGCGGTCGGGGCCGTCCTCGCGTCCCGCGTCGTCGGAGCAGGCCGGCGCGCGGCGGCGGGTCGCAGACTGCGCTCGCCCTCACCGCGTCCTCTCCTTTCCTCTCCCGCAGCTCTCGTCGCCGCCTGAGCCGCGATGGGGGCACAGGACCGGCCGCAGTGTCACTTCGACATCGAGATCAACCGCGAGCCGGGTGAGCGCGGGCGGAGAGGAGACGCGTCTGCGCCCCAGGCCCATCCCGACCCTCCCGAAGCCGGCAGGCCGGGCCGCGTCCCTGCCTCCTACGGGAAGATCCGCGGGGCGGGGCGAGCGGAGAGGGCGGGGCGGGCGGAGGGGGCGGGGCTGCTCGTCCAGGGCCGCTCCCCGCGACCCCCGGCCCTGCAGCTTGAGCTTGTCCTCAGTCCAGCTTTGCCCCCAAGACAGTCTCTGAAGTCCTCTGGGCGCAAAAGCCCTCACCCTGATGGAGAGCTGTTTGCGCTGTACTGTCAAGTTTGGACTCGTATGTCCTGAGTTTTTTAGTGACTCTTACTAAAACATTAACCCAGCTTCTATTTTTCCTTAAGAATCTCTAGCTAGGTTTCCTGCTTGCTGGGGAAATGCCTTAGGGAACTGGGCTGATAGCTAGATCTTTCTATACCAGCATAATAGCAACTGTGTCCACTTAACGTTTCCTTCTCAAGGAGTTCAGCCTTTCATTTGTGGATATGTATTTTGAAACTAGTGCCTTTAGGGGTAGTTTCGTGCTCAGCAGTATAGCGGCACGGTTCCAAATCATTTTCTTAGCTGTTTTTGATGTCTGTGACAGGTTTTAGTTGGAGGCATACGTAGAACGCATCTTGGTGCAGCGTCTTGCTCTTCACTTTCGTATGAGAGCCTGTTACTGTTCTGGACTCTTGAGATAGAGAAAAAAGCAAGGCCTCTTCTCTTAACAGTTTAAATTCTGTTGGAAGAAGGCAGTAAACAAGGAACACGGATGTAAAGGAGTATAGTAGGAGTTACTCTTTGAATCAGTTGTCGAAATGAGGTCACCTGGCAAAGACCACATCGAGCATTGAGCCGTGTTTATCGTGTAAGAAGAATATTCAGAGTGTTCCTAGTAGAGAGAAGCACTTAGCCTAGTCCTGAGCTCGCATGTTTTTAAGTTTTCCGCTCCCTTGTTGTGGAGCAGCGAGGAGCCAGGTATGACTGGAGCTGGAGAAGGGAAGAGAGTAGGAAAAGCCTGTAGGACTTGGACCCGGTAGGATAAGACGCGATTAAAGAGTTTTGAGCGAATGAGCTTGGAAATGTTGTTGCCTCTTTTTCTTTTTTATGTGCTGAGAATTGAACCCAGAACCTTTCTGTAGGTTAGGCAAGCATTCTGCCACTGAGCTGCATTTCTAGCCTCATCATCTCCCTGTCTCCAGGCTCATCATCTCCCTTTCTTTATATTTCTAACCTTGCTGGATTTTTTTTTTTTTTTTTTTTTTTTTTTTTTTTTTTTTTTTTTTTTTTTTTTTTTTTTTTTTTTTGAGACAGGGTCTCGCTTTGTAGTTCAGGCTGGCCCTGAGCTCAGCCTCAAACTCACATCACAGCAATCCTCCTGCCTCTGCCTCCCGAGTGCTGGGATTACAGGCGTGAGCCACCACACGCGGCACTGGTATCTGGTACTGATAGCTGCTGGGCCTGAGTCTCCATGCCCAATATCGTATGTGGTTTGGCGGGGGGGAATCGAACCTGGGCCCTTGCGCTTGCATGACAGGTGCCAGAACCACTGAGTTAAATCCCCGGCCTCCGGACCTTGCTGGATTTTAATTCTTATCCTGTTCAATTGTTCATTTTCTTAAAGAAATAATGCAGGAGGCTTCTGAAAGGTAGAAGTAAAGCTTCTGTGGTCTTGTTAAGTACGTATTTCATAATATATTGATTTGCAAATAATTTGTGAAAAATCTCCAAAATACATTTTAAAATGTGAAATGAAATTAGAGCCCTCGACATCAAAAATAGTTTTTGTGGAAGTGACTAGCAGTACTGACTGCTGACTCACAAGGACACGAGGAAGACGGTCACTGTTTAGGTGGAATCAGGTGATAATTGTCAAATTCATATGACTTAGTCTTGTTTAATACTTTTCTAGTACTTCTTAGTATATTGTTCTAACTAATACTCAGTTTTTACTCACTTTAAGGATCACTTCAGTTTTAATAAGGCAAATGTCCTGCTTTGTAGGATTTAACCGTCATTCAAGTAACACTCGACTTCTTGGATAATTAATATAAATACAGAGTAGTATCTTTGATATACTTTGATAAACAAAGATAATTTGAATGTTTACTTTGTTCACACTAATGAGTGATGAAGTGTCTATAAAAATCGAGTGGAGTGCAGCACAGAGGTGTTCTTTACAGGTTAACTTTTGAACTGTGAAGCCATTCAATGAATGCAAGTACACATTAAAAGAGGAAAACTTTCTAAATTGTATATAAGTCTTTCTGTTAACCCAGTAAGATGGTTTCTATTTTAAATAATTTCAAGACTGTTCATTTATAAACTTTTTAGGTTTTTAGATTTTAATTACTTTAATAGATAAAAGGAGTGTTAGTATTGCCCTTTCCTCTTGGATGGGTTTTAGTGGTTACTGAAGTTTATCTAAGTTGTCTATTATATGTACACAGAGTTATTGTTTGCATTAGTCCATAGTGGTAACTCCTCTTTCACTCCTGGTACTGGTAATTTGTGCTTGTTGTCCTTTTTTTTGGATTGGTCTATCTAGAGCAGCAACGGCGGACCTTTGAGAGCTTTCTGTGTTAATAGCCAGCTGCGGGCATGCATACCATAGGTTTGCCACCAGTGTTGTAAAAGTCAATCAGTTTGACCATTTAAAAATCAGATTTTGGTCTCTGAGTTTGCCTCTCATTGTTTTTCTATTTTCATCAGTTTCTGTTTTTACCATTATTTCCTTTCTAACACTTGCTTTGTTCTTCTAGTTCCCTTCCTTCCATTTGTCCATCTGTCTTTCCTTCTATCTTTCTTCACAGAAGTGGAAAGTGAGCCTAGGATCTTCACACTGAGCTACATCCCCAGCTCTTGCTTGTCTGTTTCTTTATTTATTAGGTGTTTTGAGAGAGAGTCTCTCTCTAGTTCAGGCTGATCTTGAACTCACTGTGTAGCCCAGGCTGGCCTTAAACTCACAGCAATCATCCTGCCTTAGCCTCCTAAGTGCTGGTATTACAGACATGGGCTACCGTGCCTGGTTCCTCAGGGTTGTTTAAAATTTTATTTTAAATTTTTAAATTTTTAAATTTTTTAAAAGTTTTTTTTTGAAATAAGGTGTTGCTTTGTAGTTCAGGCTGGCCCTGAACTTATTATGTAGCCCAGGCTGGCCTCCAACTAGAAGAAGTCCTCTTGCCTCTGCCTCTAGAGTACTGGAATTACAGATGTGAGTCAGTATGCCTGGCTTCCCCAGCTCTTTTAAATTTATTTTTTATATTAACTTTTTTTTGAGCCAAGTTCTCACTGAGTTGCCCAGGCAGGACTCCAACTTCAGATCTTCCTGGCTCAGCTTCCCTCAATGCTGGTATTATAGGCCTGTAGCACTCCACCTGGCCTTTTTTTTTTTTTTTTCTCCTCACGTTTCTGAAAGTGGAAGCTTAGATTACTGACTTTATCATTTTTTTCTGATATAGCATTTAATTGTATTCTAGAACTAAATTAAGATACAGTCCATTTTGATAATGTACTTTTTTCAGTTCAAAATATTTCTAATTTTCCTTGATATTTCATACTTAATGCCTCAGTTATTTAGAAATATTTAATTTCTTTTATTTATTTATTTATTTGTTTTCATTTTGCCATGCTGAGGGTTGATAACCCAGGGCCTTGGGTATTATGAGCTGGTGGTACTTTAACTGCTGAGCCCAGCCCAACCCTTGAAGTGTTCTGTTTCTGAGTACAGGTTGGAAATCTCTTATACAGAACACTTGGACCAAAAGTTTCAGACTTTTTTGATTTTAGAATATCTTTATAAAGAATTACCCTTATTCTGTTGCTTTTGTGTGGAATGTTCTCTAAATATCAACTAGTACTAAGTCTGGCCCTGCTTAGCTTCCAAGATCACATGAGATCAGCCTTTCTACATCTTTTCTGTTAGTGTTACTCTTTGATGTAATTTTTAGTGCTTTCACTTTTAATTTACTTACATTATTTAAAGTGGGTTTCTTATGGATGGCAAATGTAGTAAATGGGCCTTATTTTTATCTCTTCTAATGATCTCGTTTAATTGACATTTATTTATATTTAATAAAATTATTTTTGTGTTTGGATCCACATATGTTGTGTTGCATCTTTTGAGATGAGATCTCAATATGTTACCTAGGCTGGCTGACCTCAGACTCTCTCATACACATACTGTTTTGAGCTATTTGAGGATAAGTTGTTTGCATTGTGACACTCTGAATACTTTAGTGTATAGTAGTTGTAAGCGGGTTCTCTTACATAACTGTAATGCAGTGCCCAGTTTTGTGAGTTTACACTGATGCAGTATCATCTGTGTTGTTGTCAGTTTGACTAAAATCCAGTCCAGCATTAGGTACTGCGTTTAGCTGTCATAACCTTTTTGTTTTTGGTACCAGAATTGAATTCAGGGCCTTTTGCCAGGCAGGTGTGTGCCGCTGAACTACTTTTCCAGCCCTCTCATGACCTTCAGTCTGTTTTGGTCTTTTACAATGTTGACATTTTAAAAACTTTTTTCACTCTTTTGTTGGTTATTTACAGTAATAGGTTTCATTTTAGCAGATCTGTGTATAGCATAATTGGATCTTTTTTCATACCATGATTACCTTCACCACTGCTCCACCTCAGTTTCCATTTGGGGAGGAGAGATTTTAATGTGTATATTTTGCTCATATCCATCCCCCCATTACACACCCTTACACTGTTGTTTCTTTTTCCCTTGTCTCCCTTCTTTTTTGTCATCCTTTTTTGGATTGCACATCTTAGGCAGAACTTGAAATATTTGTCTTCCTCAGTCTGGCTGATTTCACTCAACATGATGATCCAGATCTATCCATTGTGCAAATGACAGTATTTCCTATTTCCTTGTGGCTGGATCCTGTTCCATTATGTATGCTCATCACTTTTTATTTGACCCATTTGCTTGCCAGTGGTTACCAAGGCGGGTTCCATGTCTTGGTTCTTTGCGAGTCATGTTGTGTAAACACAGATATGTAGGAATCCCTTTAGTGTGTTGACTTGGACTACTTCAGGTACGTTCACTTGGAGTGCATAGCCAGGTCATCTGACTTATATTCCCACCAGCAGTGTTCCTTTACTCTTGTACCCTCACTGGAGCTTGATATTTTGTGTTCCTAATGACAGCCATTTTGACTAGGGTAAGATAGAATCTCATTGCATTGTTTTGGTTTGAGACAGTCTTAAGCTGGGGATTTAGCTCAGTGGTTTCAGTATCTGCCTTGCAAGCGCAAGGAGAGTTCAATTCTGAGTAACCACATATCACAGTATTGGGCGGGCTTGCTGACATGTTCATCAGCAGTCGTACCACAGTGATGGCTCATGCATGTAATACCAGCACTCGCGAGGCAGAGCCAGGAGGATTGCTGTGTTTGAGGCTTGCCTGAGCTACATAGTGAGCTCAGGACCAGCATGAACTACAAGAGTGAGACCCTGTCTCAAAAAAGAAATAAATAAATAAAAAGACAGTCTTGCTATTTAGTTCAGGCTAGCCTTGAACTCACTATGTAATCCACACTGGTCTTGAAATCATGGTGATCCTCCTTCTTTAGCCTTCCAAGTGGTAGGACATGGGCCACCATACCTAGCCAAAATGTCAGGTCTTATAGCTAGGTATTTGGTCCATTTAAAATGAACTTTTAAACATGGTGAAAGATCTAGTTTCAGTCTTCCACAAACAGATGTCCAGTTTTCCCCAGCACCATTTGTTACAGAGTCTTCCTCAATGGGTATTTTTGACTCCTTTGTCCTGCATCAGATGGTTGTGGTTGTATGGGTTTGTTATGGAATCCTCTGTTCTGTTCCATTTGCTTGTGTGTCTTATTTTTGTGCTGGTACAGTGCCATACTGTTTTTGTGTTTATGGTTTGTAGAACAACTTGAAATCAGGTATTGTCATGCCTCTGTGCTTGCTTTTTTGGTTTAGTTTTGCATTGGTCATTCTGCATTTTTTGTGTTTCCATAAGGAATTTTAGGATTGTTTTTTAGTTCTGTGAAAAATATCATTGGTATTTCTATGGAGATTGCATTGACTGTTGATGGTTTTGGTAGTATGACAATTTTAACAATATTCTACCAACCTATGAACCTGGGAAATTTATCTTCTGTTGTGTCCTTCATTTTCTCTTTTCTGTGTTGAGAAATTTTCCTTGTATAGGTCTTTTACCTCCTGGGTTATTTTACTTTATTTCAAGCTATCATAAATGAATTGTTTTGATTTCTTTCTCTGCTGGTTTGCTACTGCTATAGAGTAAAGCTATTGATTCTTTAATGGTGACTTTATATCCTGCTACATCATTGAATTCATTTGTCAGCTGCTAGTAGAGTCCAGGGATTTTGGTGTTCATATTTAGAACATAGCTCCCTTTTCCTCTTTTTAAATAGAACACTGTGTAATTTATTTTGTTCTTAAACTTGATTTTTTAAAGTGGTAAACAGTGGTTCTGTAAAGAGCTTTTTAACTTTGTAATTTCTTTTATGTGGACTTAAGGGTAGTATCATAAACCCCTGGCAGTTTATCAAAATAGATGTAAAAATAGAGAGTCAGTTGAAATGGGGGTGTTTTTACTTTACTATTTAAGATTCATAGAAGACTTGAACATTTGTCCTTCGTAAATGTAAGTTTTGGAAGTTAGAGCAGGAAATTAATTTTAAGAAGTAATGTAGCACTCAGGAAAATGTGACTTTGGTCAGGCCGTGTAGCCTCTTTGTGAATGGAGGTAGCACACACTTTGTCTTCATGTGGTGGTAAGCACAGAGCCTGGCAGTTTACCTAAGTTCACAGTTACCCTGAAAGTGAGTCTGGTTTGTGCAGAGGAACAAGGGAAACACCTTTCTTCTGTGGAGATCATCACATAAGTGCCACTGATGACAACTAACTGAATCTTGAGCTCTTTTTCTTCCTGGAAGGGGGAAAAGTCAGCCTGAAGGTTCAAGGCCTGTGTTACTTAGTCTTTCTGATGTCTTAGTCCTCATCTTAATGCATTCCAGGAGGTGGTCCTGTCACCCTGCAAATTCCAAGAGAATTTCAGGACACAGAGAGAAAGTACAAATTTTATAATAAAAGACACCCCATTATTCGGGAAATTCTAAGGTTTTTAGAAGCACTGTGTTAGGAATTGGAGAAATGACCAAATAGCAGTATTTCTTGTTATACCACAACTATGTGTTAGCCTGTGTTATTAACCACTTGTGTTTCTTGGGTGTTATAAAGGCATTGAAGTTAGTAGGAGAAAACTTGTCTTGGTCATTTTCTTCATTGCCAGGACAAAATACTTTACACATGCAATTCACAGGAGAGGGGGTTTACTCTGACTCATATTTCAGAAGTTTCAGTCCTGTCACAGCCAGCTGGTTCCAGACTGAAGCTGGTGAATCAAAGCTGCTCCGCTTAGAGCAGTCAGGAAGCATAAGCTGAGGGGCCAGAAAGGGCTATGCCTTTTCCAGGGCACATCCCCAGTTAGATCTCTTCTGACTAGATCCCGTCTCTTCACAATTATGAGCCGGTCACCTTGCAAAAGCCCCACCTCTGTTCACATGAGGCTGTGGGGGACATCCAGATATAAACCACAGCAAGGCTTTTAGTGTTTAGGAAGATATACTGAAGTAATTTGTACTAAAGTGTTGTCTCTTTAACTCTGAGTTACTTTGGAAAAACTTATGTAAAGAAGGAGGGATAAATATGGCACAAGATCTTTTATTTTTAAACTTAAATAAAATACTCAAAGGAGGGAAAGTATGTGTTTGATTTTTTCAGGTAACTTTTAGAATCCTTTTTGTCCAAGCTGCTCTAGAAATTTCAGTAGTATTTTTGATGGGTAGAATTTAAGTTAAAATCTGCTTCTGTAGGGGAAGTTTGGCATGTTTGTAATTTTGAGCTTTCCTGTTCATGAGCAAGATAATTCTCGTTTTGTTTAGACTGGTGTTAATGCTTCTCAGAGTTTTGCAGTTTTGTTTTAGTAGGTCATGTATACTGAAAGATGAAGTAGATATACTGTTTTTGTATGTACGGTATTCTCCTAGTTCTTGTTAGTCATTAACAACTTCGATCTCTATTGATACGTCCGGTGGTTCTTTTGAGTTTTTCTTGTGCACGTTTAATAGTCCTTCATATAATAATAAAATACTCTCCAGTTTGTATACTCATAACTTACATTGGCTGTAAATTCTAGGACAACATATAATTGTGATTCTAATTAGCACTTTAACTTGTTTCTATTTTTAATAAATTAATGCTGTGGTTATATTTTACCTTTAGCATAATGCTGATTGCTGATTTGGAAAATATCTGACTATTTTATGATATAGGATGAGTATTGGGTTATCTTTCTCAGGCTTTGATTTCAGTTTTATTTTACTTTATAAAATGTGTTGAGCTTTTTATTTTTTGCTATGCTCTGAAATAGTACTATGGCAGTGTAACCTGAAGATAAGGGATGATTCATTTATGTCTAAAGTTACAGTACTTCGTAGCACACCTTTGGGCAGTTACTTAATGATATTTCAGTTTCTTCAGTGTGGTTTTTTAGTCAGTATTATGTGGAATTGTCATCTCTACTTTCTCTTCTCAAATTTTGACATTTTTATTTTCTTGAGTTAAGTGATTGATTTCTGTGTCTTATGCACTAATGGAAATAGAGTTATGTCCAATGATTGGGACAAAGAAGTGAGGGACAGCTCTTTTGTCTGGCTGCATTCCTGGACATCCTGGATCTTAATTCTCTTAACTGCTTCTATATCCTTGTCAGCTGACTACAGAAGCCAATAAGTAAATTTTTCTTTTGAATTTGTACTGTCTGCCAAATACTTTTAAGTGGGTGCTGATTGACATGATAAAGCTTCATGAAGCCAAATAACTATAGAGTCTTGCTAATTCTGTCTTATATTTTCTTGTTATTTCTTTTGTTGTCTGTATGTAACCATGGGTCTCTTTGTGTCCTACCACAGTATGTTATTTAGTTCCTACAAGTAGTTACACATATAACTATGCCTGTACTCTACTACCTTTATCTACTTTAGCAAAGGGTACCTTTTGATTTTCACTGGGAGGTATGAAAATAGGTAGTTTCTGCCACAAAGTCAGCCTCTCCTGTTGTTCTTTTTTTTTTTTTAGGCAGGGTTACGTCTTGTAGTTCAGGCTGGTCCTGAACTCAGCCTCAACCTCAGCAGTCCTTCTGCCTCTGCCTCCCGAGTGCTAGGATTACAGATGTGAACCATGGTAGTTGTACTGATCGCTGGTGGACAGGAGTCATCACACCAGGCATTGCCATATGTGGTTACCAGGGATCGAACTTGGACTCTTGTGTTTGCAAGGTAGTAAATCCCCAGCCCAGCCTCCCCTGTTCTTTACTGATACTATAATTCTTCGCTGCTTTCTTTTCTTATCTTTGCACCACAGGCATGGCAGGTTCTTCATGCTATTGGTAGTGAATGAAAGGGTTCAGTGCAATGTACAATATGCGGTTTTTAAAAAACGGAAAACAAGAGTATATCATTATCTTCTTGTGTATGAGAACAAACTGGAGAAATACAGGGGAAATGAGTGAACATGAGTACCTGTCCTTAGGAACTGTTACTTTTCATTCTGTGCCCCCTCCACTGTTTGATTTTTCAATCATGAGAATAGCTTTAAGTATATTTAAATAAAAAATTTTAAGAAAATGTTTAGATTTATAAAAATATTAATTTTTACTATTATATAAATGATTCCTAATACAACATTTACCTTTTATTTATAACTATAATTATCAGTTTTTTAGGCTCAGTCTGACTTTATAATGAAGTCAGTGCCCAATGCTTGAGATAGCTCCTTTAGGGTATTAGGTCATTGCATATTATTCCTTTAAAGAAGGTAATGCTCTGTTGTTTCCAGTTTCTGATGTAAGATACCTGATGTTGGTCTTCTTTATATTTTTAAGGATCTGCATGTTCATATTTTTGGATTAGGGTAGAAACTAGTTCAACATTGTGTCATTTTTATCTTTAGCTATGTGGATTTTTTTTTTCACTAAAAGTACAGTGTTAATGTTTACAAGAATCAGTTTCAGATTTAACATTATAGATATTAGAGTAGCAAGTAATTCTGTGGAAAAAATAGAAAAGAATGCTATCACTAGTATTAACTGATTCTAAAGGACTACTAAATGTCATTAAAATAAAAGTAATGTTTGTTGAGTAAAAAATTTTCTTTAGGCCTTATTCATTCAAGACAGCTATTGAAACCAAATTTGATGGTGCATGCCTATAATTCTAGCATTTGGGAGGCTGATGCAGGAGGAGGATCGCTGCAAGTTTGAGGTCAGCTTGGGCTACATAGTGAGTTCAAGGCCAGCCTGAATTACAGAGCAAGATCCTGTCTTCAAAAAAACAAACAATTTAGCTGTTAATTTGCAGGAAGACATTAATAGAGGTTTTTAGCTCATTCTGGGGACTGGAAATCTCTAGTATTTACTGTTGGGAGTTGGGTTATTGTCATCCTTAGCCAGAGAATCTTCCCTTCTGGTCTTCTGTTTATTAGAACTACAGGTTGTTTTCTCTTCAGTGTATTTCATAATCATAGATTATGCCTCTTGTCATCAAAAATAACTACATTATTGCTGGTTGATAGTTCTCTTCAGAATATTTTGTGTTTTGAGTTTCAAAAATAAACATATCAAAAGTAATTGTCTTTCTTTTGAAATATAATCTTGATGTGTAGCTTAAGCTGGCCTTGAATTTATGGTGTAGCACAGGCTGATCTCAAACACAAGGCTATCTTCTTGCCTCAGCCTGCTGAATGTGTTCTGTCACACCCAGCAAAAGAGGACTGGGTACTATTTTCTTTAAAATAATATAATTCAGTTAAAAATGTTGAAAATCTATTGTTTGCTTTACTAATGAGCTCAGTTCAAGTTAATATTAAATAACACAGATCCTGTAGTGTTAAGTTTCAGTGTTTACTTTGGGGGATACATTTTCAGAGATAGAAAGTTCAATATTTTTGTTTATTCTTTTTTTTTTTTTTTAGGTTTTTGGAGACAGGGTCTCGCTTTGTGGTTCAGGCTGGCCCTGAGCTCAGCCTCCAACTCACATCACAGCAATCCTCCTGCCTCTGCCTCCCGAGTGCTGGGATTACAGGCGTGAGCCACCACGCCCGGCACTGTGGTATGTGGTGCTGGTTGCCGCTGGGTGTGGGTCTCCACACCCAGTATTGTTATGTGGTTACCGGGGAATCGAACCCGGGCCCTTGCGCTTGCAAGACAGGCGCCGGAACCACTGAGCTAACTCCCCGGCCCCTGTTTATTCTTTTTTGATAAGTTTTGACTCTGCTCTTTTTTTATTTTCATTTGCAAGTAGTCATTAACTGAATTGCTTGCTAAATGAGGAATTATACATAATATGTGCATTACAATATTCTGAACAAAGAAAGAAATGGCTAAAAAACCAGCTTGATGTTTGCTTTTTTTTGCATGTTTATCTGCAGCACTAGTGTATAACAACATAAAACAACTGTAGTGTACGTATAGTCAACAGAACTTGACATACTATGCTGTAGAAGTCATCTTAAGGTTGCACTGCCACATTACTGTCTGAACAGTAGTCAAATGAGGAATGTCTGGAACATCTGGCTACATAGTCCAAGTTGGCTTTGAACTCAGGATCTTCCAGTTTCAGCAGCCACAGTGCTGAATTACAGGCATGTACCACTAGATCTTAACTTTTGTTCTTAAGTTCTTCAAATTGCACATATATATAACATTTGTATATATAGCAGAGTGCATACTCTCAGTAGCAGAGTACATGCTCATGAAGAGGTCCTGGTTGTGTTCCTAGCATTACTGAAACAGACAAAAGAGATTAAGAAAACAGTCTTTTTCTTTCTTTTTTTTTTTTTTGAGACAAGGTCTCACTTTTGTAGTTCAGGCTGGCCCTGAGCTCACCATGTAGCCCAGGTAAGCCTTGAACTCACTGGAATCCCGACTACTGGGATTACAGACATGAGCCACCACACCTGGCACTGTGTTGTGTGGTACTGATTGTTGATGGGTGTGAATCACCATACCCAGCATTATGGCATGTGTGGTTGCCAGGGATCGAACTCCAGACCTTGTGCTTGCATGTGTAGACACTGGAACCACTGAGCTAACTCCCTGGCCCAGCAGTCATTTTGAAACAGAGTCTTGCTGTGTGTTGCAAGCTGGGCTTAAACATACTGTGTAGCCCAAGATGACCTTGAATTTACAGCAGTCATATTGGCTCAGCCTCTGGAGTGCTGGGATTGCAGGAATGTACCGCCATGCCCAGCAAGAAAGCAGTCTGAATATTGATGGTTTAGCCTTCATTGTGCCTCTGAGCCTGATCGGGTTTATCTGTCCTTTCCAGGATTTCTTTTTTCGTGGTTGTGGCAGTTCTTTTAACCTTGCCTCGTGGAACTGAGGTTAAACCAATTTCGTTATATTTTTATGTTTTTTGTTTTGGAATTAATCAGTGTCATAGAAGAAACAAAACTTGTACTCTAAGCCTTGTCTTGTGAGAATCAAGAGAGAAATGTTGACACCAAGTTAGAGGTGTATTACTGCGCTATCTCCCCATCTCTTTTGAGGCAAGGTCTTACTAAGTGCCAAGGTTGGGCTCAACCTACAGTCCTCATGCCATAGCCTCTGGAGGAGCTTGGGTTAGACGTGCGCCATCCAGCCAGTTAGCGGTGCTTCTTCCCTTCTTTTTCTACTCTCTCAGTAGTAGAATAGTGTTAAGCATGGGTAGTGTAATTTGGGAAATTGGCCCCAGACAGCTCCTACATAAAAGAAGAAATCTGAAAATAGACTACAGAAGGCTTTTGTTTTTTACCTCAGACAGACCAGGACAGACTTTCTTAGGATGTGATGTGCAAGTTACTCCGGGGAGCCAGCACCTTCCATCTCTTTATGTTTTCTTTCTCACGTACAACGTGTTGTATTTCCTCATCTTTCTTACTGTTTTCTCCCATGTGTTTTATTTCAGTTGGTCGCATTATGTTTCAGCTGTTTTCAGACATATGTCCAAAAACATGTAAAAACTTCCTTTGCCTATGCTCAGGTAAGTGAATTTTAAAGTTATTTCCAAGAAAAAGTTACGGTTTACAGTTTTACTTGCTTTAACAGAGTAGATATTTTCCTGGAAAAGGGGGAGGGTCTGTGAACTATTTTGGAACAAGAAATGTTATTTATCCCACCATATGAAAAAAAATGGGATTAAAAGTGAAAAAATAGTAAGAGCACTTAATGTAATGGATCCTTCTCTCTATTTAAAATAACAGACATATTCAAAATTGTGTAATCTTGGTAGAATTTTACAAATTTCAGTATATTTAGCATATTGTACAAGAAATTTAAGCCTAGAAAGTAGAAAGGCAAAACAAAATGACATTGTTTATTATGTATAATTCGATTTACCTTCTAAATAAATAGAAAAAATGTAGATAGGTTTAGTTTAAAAGAAGAACTAGCAAACTAATATTTTAAAGCTGATACTTGGATATATATTATACCCTCCCATTTTTTAGTTTTTGATTCTTTCTTTATAGAAGCAAACATACCATCTGTAGCTTGTAGTTTGTGCTGTACCACTCCACACTCTGATGCTGCTGTCTTTCCTTTCTGGGTGTGTGTGCAGCCTCACTGTTGTGCTCTCTGGCTTTTAGATCTTGTACAATGTCCAGCAATTAGGATGCTCTTTCTATAACAAGATGGGTTTGTAGCTGTATTTCTTTTTTTTTTTTCCCCCAGGGGAGAAAGGCCTTGGGAAAACAACTGGAAAGAAGTTATGTTATAAAGGTTCTACATTCCATCGTGTGGTTAAAAACTTTATGATTCAGGGTGGGGACTTCAGTGAAGGTAGAGCTGAAAGTTATATTCCTAATTAACACTCTGCTATTGTTAATTGTATCTATCACGTCACAAGGTGATGTGAATTTGTGGTTAGTGTGTAGTCATTCAATAAATGAATGTTTAAGATCCAGAATGTATTAAGAAGTACAGTACTGTAACATTTTATTTTGCTTTTATATCATTTATTGAAGGATTATTATATAATCACTTGATTCATTCTTTAACAAGGAATACCCTGTGCAGTTGCATTTATTCTAGACCTTTGTTGGTAATGATACTGCTTCAACTAAGTGGGCCACAGATATAATTTTTTGATGGCATTTATTATAATATTTTAAAGATGAAGTTAATTGGAGACTCCTAGGATTATGATCATCTGTGACAGTTGAAGGACCAATGTTTCCTTTAGCAAAACCATCAAAAATAATTTGTATGTATTAATTACTATATTTTTCATTTTCATTGTGACTTAATGTAACTCATATTTGCAGGTAATGGAAAAGGTGGAGAATCTATTTATGGTGGATATTTTAAAGGTAAGGCCTAGTATTTTTTTAATCTTTCAGTTTTGTTATTAAAGTAAGTTTGGTCCTATACTTTTAATGAGAAGAAATTTACTTATAGTTCACTTTTTGCATGAAACTAATGCTGCATGAAGATACTTTATTTGCATGAATTTGGGGATAAATTATACGTTATATGTAACTTTAAATTGACAAAATTAATTAAGGCTAACTTTATGGTTAAACATGACTTTCAGCATGGAGGTTAGGCAACTTTATACATGAAAACTCCTATCTTCCTGCCTAAAACTGTCAACATATTCTTTTGTTTATAGAGAATGTGGTCTTTTGCAAAATGAAAAGGTAAGAGAACAAAGCTCAGTAACACAAACTCCAATTCTGTTTCCTTGCACCCTTCCTAATGAATTTATGGACAGTCTGGGTCAGGTTGTATCTGGATTTCTGTATTGCTTGAAGACTGGAAATTCTTTGTTATTTCATACATGCATTTTATCTTTTTTCTTTTCCCAATGGGATATTCATTCTACATGAGGGAAAAGAATCTAGTTGTGTTTTTTTCTCATAAACAATTTCTCTGAATAAAAGTTGGTATTTTCTACTTTCTCAAAGGTTTGTATGTTTTCTTTTGTGTACTGGAACTATATGATTGTGTTTATTACTATGGTAGTAGCATTTGCATAAATCTAACTATTGCACATACCCCAAAAAGCCTTAGAAAAGTCAGTTGCAGAGATTTATATTGGGATTCAATAATATCACTAGGTTTTAATGCTTAAAAAGCTTCAGTGTTATAATAGTCTTTTATATTTCCTTTGGGAGAAAATGGATTACTACTCTTTTTCAGAAGGCTGTTCCCAAGGTAATCATTTTTTTTTAAAGTTTTCTATGTTTTTGTTTGTTTTAAAGAAAGATTTGCTTGTATGAATATTAACAGGAAATTTAAGTTAATTTTAGGAATGTTTCCACTGGAATTAAAATAATCTCCAGATGATCTCTATGACACTTTTTCTTTGAACTCGTAGGAAACTTGAACTCGTTCAGCTGGTTGAATTAGCACATAGCAGTTTGAACTTTATAACCCACTTTAATGGGGTTGTTCCCTGTGATGTTATTTTTGTACCTCAACATTGTAGTTTGCTCTTTAAATTTTATTTTCACAAAATTTTCTTCCTTGTGATCCCTACACACTTAATTTAGAAGTATCCCTAAAACTTGATGTGCTTTTGCACTAATAGTCATAACTTTAATTCAGTTGGGTAATAAATTATCCCAATAAAATGAGCCATTTAAGCGGAGTGTCAGTCCACCTGTGTGTAGTGCATCATCAGATTAATTGAAAAATTCAGAGGAAAGGCGCTTTACTGTAGAGATTTTTTCTAAAAATTTTTCTAGTTTTTCCCGAAAGCTGATAGTTTCTATATCATTTAATCAAAAAACATTGCTACTAAAAGTGACTATTCTAAGGCTGTTTGTATAAAGTATTAAATACATGTTCTTTTTTTCAAGGCTTTAATTAGTATCTTTTGGCCTTTTATGCTGTCGTTACATGGTTAGTTAAAATTTTTTTCTAAATATTTTTCAAGTATCTGTACTGACCCGAAGAGAAATTTCATCTTTTGCTTTCTGTTTATTACTTGAACATTATTTTAGAAGTGGCTTATAAGTGGAAACTGACAAATTTGTGTTTTCTTCAAACAGATGAAAACTTTATTCTCAAACATGACAGAGCGTTCCTTTTGTCAATGGCAAATCGAGGGAAACATACCAATGGTTCCCAGTTTTTCATGTGAGTAGGCTTAATTCAGAGTTAAGTTTTTCCTAAACAGAGAAGCGCTGTTCATGAGAAAGATGGTGGAGTTAAACCAAGTTTATTGCTGAGATTTTATCAACTTGGGCTGTGTTATTCTAATATTATAGGGTGACTGGTAATCTCTAACATAAGCATTGAGGATAGATCCTGGATTTGAAGAATGGACTAAGATAAATACAACTTGAAGATACATAATATTTTCAAAATATCCTTTCATTCATAAAAATAAAAATTGGCTTCAGCCCTTTCCAAATTTGAGGGCTTCATTTATAAAACATAGATTAAAATGTAAACTATTAAAATTTAAAAATTGTTCATAGTATAAGATCAGATGTGCCTTTGGGATGGAAAGCAGTCGGTGTGAATAAAACAATGTGTGTTTTTCTTTCTTTTTCTTATTTACTGTTGCTCATTGAGCCAATTTTGAGAGAAGTACTATTTTCTGCTGTTGTATTAATACACGTAGTTCTGAGTCAGCATTTTTAAAATAACTCAAAACTTTGTGAGATTTTTCTGAACAATTAACTTAATGTTCTCATCATTTCTGCCAAAATTTATAATGAGGTTATCACTTGAGAAACTTAAGGTTGCTCAGTTTGTTTTATAAAAGAGAAGTGTCTTTATATGGTTGTACATCTTGTGCACAACTAAAATTTATTTCTCATGTGAAAATTCTAAAAAAAGACTTATGGCCTACTTCTAGTTATATTCTTATCTAAAGCTACTTCCAAATCTATTTGTATTATGATTTCATTGTATGAAATGAGAAACATAATTATCCAGCAAGTTGTTAAGTGCTTTTGATTAGAAGTAAATCTTAGTTGTGCTATATATGTTGGAGAGATATTTGATTCATGGTTTATCAGTAAAAGTTTTCTTTGACATCTTTCTGAATGAGTAAACATGAATGGCGCTTCCCTGTCTTTGAAGGAGTAAAGTGTTCATATTTTATTAAAAAACAAAACAAAAAACCCCTCACATTTTAAATTTGTCTGAAAAATAGATTTGCAACATGATCTGATAAAGTTCAGATAAGGGACATTCTGTTTATAAGAATGTCCTAAAAATGGAAAGTTGTAAGAAATGATTGTGCTTAGAGCTACAAACAAAAGCCCAAGACAGTTGTTCTGGTCTCTTGATTTCATAGATTATTGTCAGACCTTTTGCTAAAGTAGTTTTCTGTTCTTAGCCTCCTGAAGAGCCAGTAAAAGGAGAGAGAAATGCTTCAAACCATATGGTGCTTTATGTTTACTCTGAGGTTTCCCATTTCCATTTTTAAGCTTATCTGAACTGTGAACACGAAAGACTAATGATTGGTCAAGAAGATACCATCTGAGGGCTCTAAAGTTTCTTTTAGATTTCCTTTTTGTGTGTGTGTGTGTCATTACATTTAGAATTGATTTTTTTAGGTAGCAGCAGCTTCTTGCCATTATTACATACAGATTACCTTGTTTGTAAATGTTAGAGTCAGAACTGGTACATTTATATACATTCATTAAAATCTAGCATAGAAGTGCTTCAGGAAATTGAGAGTATCTTGCTATTATGTTACTTAGTATTTATTTAAGTCTTTTCTAGAAATGTTTAGTAAAGGCCATTATTGTTTTCTACATGGCTTAGTTTTACATTGGACTACTTGTTTTCTTTTGTTTTAGTTTTTTGAGATGAGATCTAAGGTGCCCAGGCTGACCTCAGACTGATGATGCTTCTGCCCTCGCTTTCTGAGTAGCTGTGTGTGCCAATCCTTTTTGAACAATGTCAAATGAAAATTTTAACATCAGTATGATAGAATTTAAAGTCTTAAACTTGTTTTAGTTATTAACTGTAGATGGCAGTAAGATTGCTGTGAACTTTTGATCAAAAGAAATTTCCTACTTTGGTCAAAATTTAGTTTGAATTTCAGTTTATTTCTATAAAGACATGTACAGTTTTAAAACAAGCCAATCTTTGAAGTAATTTTTCTGGTGAGTAATTCTCATCTGTCTTTAAAGAAATTTTTTGTGCCAGTGTGCTCTCTGTGCTGATTGAAAATACCAGTTCCCATGCATTACATGGTAAAATCAAACTGGATAGTCACACTACGGAACAAGATGTATTACTTTTATTGAAAGGATGAGTTAAATGGAGATGTGGCCCATAAAAGGAAAGTCTTTGAAAGTCTCTTGTAAGCCTGAATCCTTTTGGAGCTGGAAGAATAACACTCTGTCTTTGGGTTGCACCTCCAAGTGCAGGTATTAGTGGTAACTGTCAGAGGGCTAACTGCTGATTGTAGAGGTAGGGCCTGCTTTCATCCTGTTCCCACAGCTCCTCAGGTACCCTCTGAGCAGCATTTCTGAAAAAGATAGGGTTATGAATGAATGGTCAAAAGAACTGCCTTGATAGTTCCTGTTTGATAGACTTATTAAGACTTTCAGTACTTTTTTTTGCAATATTGCAATTGTAGTTGACATTGTAAATCTGTTACTCTGCACTTCCCAAGGACTATTTGGTGCTATTAGTGTGGGCATTTGCAATACATTGTTGAAGGGTTCCTGTGCTTTGGGCATTGTTTTCATTATTTACTCAGTTGAAACTGAGGCATGCGCCATTTTTATTGAGCGTAGTTTTGCATTATAGTTTTTGGGCCGGAACAACTGTATGTATGATGAAAATCAGATTTTCTTCTATAAAGCTGTTCGTAATTTTTATAATAGCTGACTATATCTACCTCTGTATTAGTCATAATAACTTTATTTCAGAGGTTTCTATAGAAGAAAATTGATGCCTTTTGGAATGGTAACTGCCCAAGAAATGTGACAGAATTGAGAGAGTCCTTTCCCCATGAGTCTTTGAGGAAGCAATTGTCTGCTCACACCGAAGCATTTGTGAAGGCGTCTTAGACTTGTCGCCAGAGTCACTAAGTTAACTCACTTAGTATTTCATTTTTATTCATTTATTTTTTTATTATTACTTAATTTTTATGTCAACGATTAGGAAGAAACTACAATAAAAGTTACAGGGAAGGAAATGTACAAGCACTGTGTAGAGTGCTTGCCTAGTATGCACAAGGTGCAGAGTTTGATCCCCAGTATGGCAAAAATAAAACAGCTATAGAAGTATAATTTTATTAGAGTGGAGAGAGACTTAGAGATCATGTTGGACGTATTTTAGTTCTATAGATGATACTAAATAAGGAAGAAAAACAATGTAAAGATGGGACTTAGACAAACTTCACTCATAATCCGAAGAAACTGATGGCTAGGAAGAAAATGCTGCGTACTATAAACTGAATAATTAGCCATTCTGCTCTGCATTTATTTCTGTTAATGATTGAAAGTAGCAAGCTTTTTGCTGGAAATTATATTCCTTCTTGGGAAAACTTTTTTCCTTTTTCTGCTATTACTAGCAGTAATTCTAGTTTTCATTGTTTTTATATATGTATTTATTAAAAAGATAAATAAGATACTACATGAAGTAGTAATTAGGAAGATCAGGCAGATGGTTATACCTTTTGTTATTAATAGCTCTGCTGGATGGACTAGGACACTAAACTAGCTTTGGAGAAACCATGGTAGTACTTCCTTTGTACTTTCAGTTGATTTTGTCTTTCCGTGTTTATCAAGTATCAGTTCTTTCTTGTAAAGATAAACTAACCATTTCATTGTGAAAATACGGTTGGTCATGGAAGGAATGATTCCTGTGCAGACATTGTCCTTCATAGAGGACATCCTAACTGTGGGCTGATTATCACCAGTTGAGAGGTATCTTGTAGAGAGAGGGCAGCTGCTCTCAGAACAGGAGCTGTGGGGCGTAGTTGTAGCTGTGGAGCAGAGCCCACAAAACTTTAGAGGACAGTCCTTGTCACTGGCCACTGGCATGGTCACAGTAACCTGCACACCGGTAGTCCCAGCACTCACGAGACAGAGGCAAGAGGACCTCAAGTGCTAGGCTAGCCTAGGCTGTACAGAAAAACCCTGTTACAAACAAACAAATGTTTTGATAGCGTGATGTTTAGGATTAAGCCAAAGGTCTTATGCCAGTTTGGCATACACTCGACACTGTGTTACCCCTAGCTCTGTGTCATACTTTTAATCTTAAATAGCGCACAGGGGAGAGTGCAGACATATGACACTGCAGAATTAGCTTACATCACTGAGGACTTGGAAGTGGCTCACAGATGAGTGAGTGGATCGCTGATCCCTGCAGGGGTCAGAAGGTGGGTTGTGAATGGATATATGAAGTTATGTTGATACCTGAGATAGCAAAAGTAAATTTGGGATAGAAATACTCTTTCCACCCACATTCATGAGTGTGTGAGAGGAAATGCTAGTAAGTATTAACAATTCTAGCTTTTTCATTCCCCTCTTTTGGGGGGGATGGTAAAAAACATTTATATGTTAATTTCATATGTTAATTACAATTTTTTCATGATCAGACATGTTTGTGACACTTAACCATAAGCAAACCTTCTCAGTACCCTATCATATCTAGCGTGCATATCTAGCGTACCTAGTGCCTATGAAACACAGGCATTAGCAACATGGGCAAAATTCTGATTCTGATGACAGTGGCTTGTCTATGTTGGTAGAACACATAAGCAGAGCGTGTGAGAGGCTGAATGAGTTTCCAGTTGTTTTAACACAGCTCTGTCGCCGTGTGCAGTTGAGTGCCTTACCTTGACAGTGGTATGGTTTTCGCAGTTGGACAAAAGAATTGCATGTCAAAGACTGAGTCAGACACACAGAGAGAAGTTATCTTTAGTTCCTTCTTTTGTACTGTTTTACAGTAGGATTTTTTTTTAAGTTTATTGGAAACTACATTATTTCAAGCCTTTTATTTTTGGCACTAACTCATGTACCATTACTTTTACAAGAAGTTAGTGCGCATTTTTTAATATTTTAAGATTTGATATGCCCAGAACTTTTAGTCTGTACTGTATTAGGGCTTCTCGTCTGAGCAGTAATATAATATGTTTAAGATTTAATCAGTTAAAATGGATCAGACAGTGTATGTTCTTTGAAGAAAAAAATCTTTATAATGGGGAAAATCAGATTAGACAGGAAAAGAAAATCCAGTGGCCAAGTTTTGACAGCACACTCATACTTTGGTTTCTCTTGCTTTTTTTATCCTCTAAGAACATCACTAAAATTCTGGATACACTGCTTTTATCCCATTATGATTATTTTTAGTGACTTACAAACCTCACAGTGTATACTGTAGGCATCGATAGTAATTGCAGTCCAAACATTAACTCATTACTCTGAAAATGGCCTGTTTTGATGTGTGGCTTAAAACAAGGTTTGAAATGTAGAATAATGTAAATTTGTTTTAAGTATGTAGAGGGAATTAGTAAGAAGTTCCTTCAAATTTTATTTTGAATTATTGTAACTCATTCTTTTTTCATTGAAGGTTTTATTTTGACTAGTAAGACTGTAACTGCTTCTGGGCACCCAGGTTTTTATGTTAGCCTTCTTAGCCAGTTTCTGGGATTGGCAAAAGGGAGTGTAGTGTTTTATTACCACCTAGTATTGGCATCCTGAGCAGAGTCCTATTTCAGCTACAATAAGGCTTTTCTTAAGCATGTTTCATCTTTGCATAACTATCTTTTGTGAAAGAAAATTTAGAGCCCTCCATTTAAAAATCTTTCTCACTTTGCATAAAACTCTAAAGTATTTAATTTCAAAGTTATATTTATATTAAAACATAGATTCAGTCTTGTCTTAAAAGTGTATTACAATTTATTTCTTGCCATTTTTGTGTAAAATTTACAGAAAGAGTGTTACACCGTGCGCTCCAAAGGTAATGTCTCATTACTCTAAGGCTCTTTTTCTTTCTTTGCCTTTATCTCTTTAATTCTGTCATTATAATGCATTGAAACATTTTAAGAAAAATAGCTTTCTGCTTGTTCTTTATAGTTGCGATACATGTACAACAAGTGTGTTTTATTGTCGTGGTTAGTCCTGAGAAGTGTAACTTAAATTCAGTGGCTTGTTTACAGTAAATTTCTCTCCACAGTCTTTTGTTGGGAAAGTGGGGTTACGTTTTACATTACAGATTTAGATCTCACTATATTGTGGAGCTGGTCATTTCTGCACAAGGCCACGGGCATCTTTGCTAACAACACAGTTCAGAGTCCTCTGGAAATAAAGCAGCACTTCTCATTTTCCAGTGTTTACAAGATTTAAGTGAACCCTTGCTCATTTTAAAATAGATTCAGGAGGAAACTAGAAAATCAGTATCTCTAAGTGATGGGGAAAATAGAAATGTGAAAATATTTTCAACTTAAAATGTTCTCTGGTTGTTTCTGCCTTAGCTGTCTTTTTAATGAGCATGTACAAATATACACATTTGTTGTAGTGTCTGGCCTTCTTGAAGTCTTATTTCTTGTCTGTCACTACTGTGGTTCTTTAAAGAACCACACAGTTTTGAAAGAGGAGGACATCTGAGGGTACAGAGCCCTCTTTGCCCCACTCGGTCCTGAGATTGAACAGGTTACCCGCTCTTTGTAATTGTGCTGCTGTTTTCTGTTTACCCTGTACATTGTCAGCCAGAGGGCGTCTTCTTAAATATTTTCAATATTCTTAATATGTACTCTAACTCGATTGAAATACTAGTTTATTTTTCTGAATTCTGAGTTGCAGATGCAGATCAGTCATTCACCTCCATTTGGGCAGTCTGGGCAAGTGAAAGAATTTGATTCTGTCTTCATTTTCTTTACTCCTACAATAAAGGATCAGGTCTCTTTATTCTCAAGTTTCTGCTTGAATTAAAAGCAAACTTGGGGCTGGAGATGGAGCCCAGGGATATCTGTGTATAGGCCTTTCCTGGTACCAGACCTTATGGGACTGAGAGAGGAGGACTGGGGGCCGAGTGGACCTAAGCGGAGTATATTCCCTGGGTCCACTCACAGTGTGACACTGAGTCCTTATGCAGCGAGAAGTTTCTACCTTTTAAAATAACACTTTTTGCCTCTTTGGTACAATGAGATCTAAGTCCAGCTTACATACTTCTTATTTTCAGTATGATTTGGTAAAGTTTTAAAATTTATGGGATGCACATTTCTATTTTGAAAGTGCTGTCCAGTATCGTTTCTGGACACCAGTTTCATTGTTTAAGGGTTGGGTGATCACCAACTCGCTAGATTTATTTTTTCTTTTTCTTCTTTTTCTTACTGTTTTGATTTTATTGTTACACTGGCTTGAATTTCTGCTTCCCAAGCTTCTAAGGAATAGATTTGTAGTTTTAAAACTCAAGATTTTCTTTAAATTTCTGAGTCTTAGGTTGACATTTTAATATTTTTAAATTAAATACTCTAGTTATCTTACAGAACTGAATATTCCTAATGTAAGTATAAACACTGTAACTTTTGTATGGTCAATATTTTTAGTATTGTTACAGAAGTTAAAATTTTGTTTTGTTGACGTACATGTCTTAGAATTCCCTTAGAATGAACACGAAAATGTATATGGGATCTTCTGGTACAGTTTATTGCTTGAACATGGTGTAATATCCAGTGATCTTTTCTCTCAAATATCTAATTTTCATTCTTATAAACAGAAATGCTTGTGTTGTATAATTCTAATTATCTTCTTTTGGGGTTTTGCTTTGCTGTTTATGTAGTGTAAAGATCTGGGAAAATGCTATGGGAAAGCCAGCTAGGGTTCAAAGTATGTTAATCAGACATGCCCTATAGTCTTCTCAGGAATGGCGCTCTGATAGTTTGTGATTATAGGAGGAGCTGACTGTTGTCTGAGACATTGGACTCTAACATGCCTAAAACATTATCTGCATCATGGAGCTGTCAGAAGCACTGGCAGATTGAAGGGAAACCCTTACCACATTCTCAGTTTGCAGTTAGTGGCGGAATTTCACTTTGGGGGAAAGAGGCAGAGCGGGAAGTTTGGAAACAGGATCGTGAAGGCCTTGGTTCATCTGCCTGCCTAAAAGCTGTAGGCAGACCCAGAGTGAGAAGGGGCGGATGAGAGGTCTCATTCAGTGCATAAGCAAATGTCCAGCACAGCTTCCTTCCCCTGGGGCAGGTGACAGGTGGGTTTTCCCTATTGATGCTGATAAATTCTGAGTTTTTTACATGTGGTTTCTGTTGTTTAAGATTTGAGAGTAATTTTAATGCCAATTTGTTATATATCTATGGCTATAATTGAAATAAAACATTTTATGTATGCTACATGCATATTGTTTGATAGAGATGACTGTAATTCTTTATAATCTTAATTTTAAAAATCAGTAAAATGGCTACTATAGCTATTTTGGAGGTCTTAATATTAAATGCATATTGTGTTTAACTTTCTTTGTCTTTTTATTTTTACTTTTTTGTCCTCCACGTGCTGTGTTTAAACTCTTGCACTGTCTTCACCTGAACATGGCGTGTTTGACCTCATCTTTGTGTTGATGTTATTACACAGTACTACAAAACCTGCTCCACACCTGGATGGGTAAGAGCTATGTTCTTCTTACCTAGGGAAGTTGTCAGGCTGGCCAGCTCTAGAAACAGACTGGCCCTGGGGAGCCCAGTTACTCTTGTTGATATCTGTTTAATCTCATAGCCACGTTCTTCCTGGAGGATCATGAGTGAGAAGGCTTTGAGATCCTGGGATGCTGAGATAACAGAGTCTCCACCTGTGGCCATGGGTGGGCTCTCCAGCTTCCCAGTCCGAGTGTAGCTATAAAGGCAGTTTTTCACCACCAAGCGCCTCTGTTTTCAGATTCCTAACTGTAAAATGGTTAAGAAACATTGTCAGGGCCGGGGATTTAGCTCAGTGGTTCCGGCGCCTGTCTTGCAAGCGCAAGGACCTGGATTCGATCCCCGGTAACCACATACCATACTGGGCGTGGAGACTCACCCCAGCAGCAACCAGTACCACACACCACAGTGCCGGGCGTGGTGGCTCACGCTGTCATCCCAGCACTCAGGAGGCAGAGGCAGGAGGATTGCTGTGATGTAAGTTGGAGGTTGAGCTAAGGGCCAGCCTGAACCACAAAGTGAGACCCTGTCTCAGAAAACAAACAAACAAAAAAAACAAACCCCCAAAAAAGAAACATTGTTAGAAGCACAGAAAGCTGAGACCTGCCCAAATGTTTGCTTATGTGAAGCAGATTTCAGGTTTCTTTTTTTTTTCTTTGTTGCTTCATACATCAAACACTTTAGTTTTATTTTCAGGTCTGTGGACATGTCATTTATAACGGTTGTCTCAGATACTATTCATAACTTAATTATCAAGCCAATTCTTTCCTGAATTTATATTGTGACAGGGTACATGTTGTCTTTGGACTGGTTATCTCTGGTTTTGAAGTAATCGAGCAGATAGAAAACCTGAAAACCGATGCTGCGAGCAGACCTTATGCAGACGTGCGAGTTATTGACTGTGGGGTGCTTGCCGCGAAATCAACAAAAGATGGTAAGACCTTGCTGAGGGTGGAGGAAACTAGGATGCAGGTGAAGCATTGTTGGAAACTGTAAAAATACCTCCGCGGTTGCAGTGGTGGAAGACAGACCATGGGTAGCGTAAAGATAATTCTTATTTATTTATTTGTTTGTTTATTTTTTGAGACGGGTCTCACTGTATAGTTGAGGTTGGTCTTGACTCACTGTAGCTCAGGCTAGCCTCAGACCCATGGCAATCCTCCTGCTTCTTGTCTCCTGAGTGCTGGGATTACAGATGTGTGCCCCATACCTGGTTTAACCTTTTTAAAAAATTGACTTTATTGGTACATTTTTAGATACATATTATGGTCGTAGTCGACATTGAGAATTTGTACCAGTACATGACATGACTTAATTATCATTTTTTCCCATTCTCCTTCCCCCTATAACATCCTGCCCCCTATCTACATGAGCTTTGTTTCCCTTTCTTAACCATCACATTGTTTCTTTCCCTTCTTTACTACTACTCCTCCTTTTCCCTATGAATGTGTTCTATTTCACAATCCCTGTCATACATTTTAGAGCTCATTTGCACCTTCAGTTCCCCATGCCAGCGAAGAGATACAGTATTTACACGTCTGTCCTGTGTGTCCTCAGGGTTAAGTCCATTTGAGTATAAAGGACTCGAACTTGTCATCCCTTATGGCAGAGTGACACTCTCTTGATGTCCCTGCTCCACAGCCTGCCTCCAGTCAGTCCGCAAATCTCGTTCAGTCTTTCCCCCTCCCACTTGGTCCAGCCGCCGGCCTGAGATGTATATCCCACTGGTGCCTCACGCCTGGATTGTGCAGCAGCCTCAGCCTCCCTACTCTTCTCTAATCTTTTCTCAGGAGCAGTATCTCACCTGGTGTCTTTGCTTATTTCTGTGGACCCTTGTCGTTTCCGCTTAGCAGTAACCAGGTAGTTCCTGGTCTGTGTCACTCTTGTATAGAACAAAGCTTCCTTCTTAGCCAGAATGGAAGTCTTTATGATGGTCCAGGAGGTACTGGTTAGTCGAGCACTCTGACCTCCTTCTCCTCCTCCTCCTCTGCCTCCCAGCTGGAGCCCTTGTACATTCCTTTCTCTGTAGAACCCTTGTCACTAAGGATCTGCACAACCGCTCCTCAGGGCTCTGGCAGATATTATCTTCAACTATGCTACTCTTCTACTCCCCTTGAATTATTCTTATTGTTTACTTTTCTGACTTAACATTTATCGTTTTTCATCTTATATAATTAATTATTTTCCTATCATCTGACCCATTTAAAACACAGGGCTGCTGCACAGTCTTGCAAGCAATTGTTTTATCAGCTAGCAAAAAACATGTATTTAAATTTCATTTTTAGTTTGCTTTACATAAATCCTATTTTATGATACTTAGTCATCACATTGTTTAGTCTGAAATGCAAGCAATGGCATTTAGCACTAATATTTTTGTTAATATTTGCTAAAAGCTTTTGAGAAAAAAAGGAAGAAACCATCACATTCAGAAGACTCAGATTCCTCTTCCAGTTCCTCTTCCTCTTCAGAATCATCTTCAGAAAGTGAAATTGAACAGAGAAGTAGGAGAAGGAAGCATAAGAGGAGGCCAAAAGCTAAACACTCCAAGAGGAGACGAAAGGAAGCAAGCAGTTCAGAAGAGCCAAGGAGTAAACGTGTCATGAGCCCGAAAGTGTAAGTGCAGAATGCTGAGGCCGTCTTCCCTCACACAGTCAGACAGACACACATGTTTTTTTGACCTTGCCGAAACTGAAATTTGGCAAATCTAAGAGTAGCCATGAACATTTCATATCAAAGATCTGTGTGTTTTTAGGTGAAAATAATGTCTGAAACTTAAAGGGAAAACCTTAGGATCGTTGGACAGTTTTCATATCAGCATTTTAGTACTCTGGACTGATTTTTTTGTGTTCTCTGTGAGAAAATTATAAAACCCTTTGAGACTGGTAAGATATCAGTAGTTTTGCTGTTATTTTATTGTCAAGTTTTATATGCTTTAACTGAAGCACAAGCAGCAGTCCTTAATTGCTGTCTTGGTTCTTTCAAAGTCATTCTGAGAGGAGTGATACCAATGAAAACAGACCAGTGGATTCAAATGCTAAAAGGGAGAAGCCTGTTGTCCGCCCAGAAGAGATTCCTCCAGTGCCTGAGAACCGATTTTTACTGAGAAGAGATATGCCTGTTGTCCCGGTGGAGCCTGAGCCGTAAGTAGGACAGTGAATCTGTGCGCTTTTATTTCTCTAGCAGAAGCTTCATCAGTTCATTGCAATTTTTTTTTTTGAGACAGGGTCTCACTTTGTGGTTCAGGCTGGCCCTGAGCTCAGCCTCAAACTCACATCACAGCAATCCTCCTGCCTCTGCCTCCTGAGTGCTGGGATTACAGGCGTGAGCCACCACGCCCGGCACTGTGGTATGTGGTACTGGTTGCTGCTGGGCATGAGTCTCCACATCCAGTATTGTCTGTGGTTACTAGGGATCAAAACTGGGCCCTTGCGCTTGTAAGACAGACCCTGGAACCACTGAGCTAACTCCCCCGCCCAAGTTCATTGCAATTTCATATCCATTTTTTGGACAAGGCCTATGTTGGGAGCATTTCGAGAATGCTCAGTAGGAGACACCAGATTAATGTCTGGCAGGTGCCTTGCCAAATGGCAGAGTTCACATTTGACCACAGTAGCAGGGAAATGAGGTCAGGTAAGTTGGTCAGAGGAGACGTTCTGACTAGAGGTCTAGGGAAATTTCATAACTGACCTTCCTACATGGCCTTTTTTTTAAAGCACTGAGCTTTTAGCTGTCAGAATAGAGAGCTATTTGAACTTTTGGAATCCAGTTGAGGGATGAAACATGTTCTACTTTTAATAGTGCAAAGTTAACTGCATGATGATTGGAGATCCTTAGTATTGTAAATGGTACTAGTGTTAACTTGATTAGTGAAATTTATCTGCTTTGTGAAAACTAGTGTGAAACTTCTCTCTGCTTTGTAAACTAGTGGGTTTCGATTTGGTCTCAGAAAATACTGTTTAGCTGCCCACAGTGGTACATCCCAGCTGCCTAAGAAGCCGAGGTAGGAAGATCATAACTTTAGTGATTGAGCACCCGCCTGGGCGACTACTTAGCAATATCCTGTCTCAGGATAATGTTTTCTTTCTTAGAAGGTGGTGGTAGTGGAGTTTGAACTGTGGGCTTTTATACTGACCTGTATTCCTTCAGTGCTTTTTAAATTTTTAAAATTAATTAATTTCTGTTGGGGATACTGGGGAAAGAACTCATGACCTTGCGTTTGTAAGGCAGGTGTGGTGCCACTGAGCTAAATCCATGACCTCCCCTTTTTTATTTTTTGAAACAGGATCTAACTTGAGTTGTACAGACTGGGTTAAAACTGAAATACACCCCTAGCCCTCTACAAATGTTTTATCAAGATGCAGAGTATAATACAAATTGAGAATCATCTTTTTAACGTGGGTCTACTAATAAAAAAAATGGAATTCCGTTTGATTTTGCTCAGAGTTCAGTTTGTGTTCTTGTAAAGCATCATGTTGATGCTCTTCATCTGAAAATGCTGCCTTGCAGTCTGATTTCATGCCCTCATCTCTGCAGATGTACGCCTGTGTAGGTGGGTGATAGGAGCTGCACTTGGCTCTGGCAGGTTGTAACAACACTATTGTGATTCCAAGTGCCCCATGGCAGACTAAAGCAGGAGATCGCAACATGCAGATGGCCCAAAAAATGCATGAGCCGAGAGAGCAGGCTGTATGTCTGTAAAACTTGATTGGTGGAAGGTGAAACTTGAATTTCAAGTAATCTTCATGTTACAAAATATTTTGAAACTGTTTTTGCATAGGAGCATAAATTTTGCATTTAAACACCGCCTGACATTTATTAAGTTTTAATTTTCATCCCAAATTCTTTTCTAGGAGAATTCCAGATGTTGCACCCACTGTAAGTGATCAGAAACCATTTGTGTCGAAGTCTGGACGGAAGATTAAAGGAAGGGGTACCATTGTATGTGTGCTAAGACTTTTCCTTTATGAATTAGTTATCTAAACTGTGATTGCGTGTTTTTTTAACCTATAAGTAAAATCCTAGCATGATTTTAGGTAAAATAGAAAATCTTTGTGAGAAATTAGTTGTATTTTTCATAGTTATAGGAAGGTACTATTATTGGGTAAGAGTTTAGGGCTTTGTTTGGATAGGTTTAATTGTAAAATGAATGAAGACATTGAGAAGTTACAGAAGTCCGGTGAATGTAGCTGTTAGTACTTTTAAGAAGAAAAGTTCATAGGGGATTACAGGTTAATAACCAGCCTTTCCCACTCTGAATGCTTTTCATTTGAAGTAACTTTGTGCTGTTCTCTTGTTACTTAATTCATTGTGACTGAAGGGTAAATGAGCTTGAGTGTCTTGCCTGACTTTTTTCTGATAGCCTGTAACTGAGAAGTATTTTGTTGTTGTTTGTTTTTGTTGGTTTTTGTTTTTTGTTTTTTTTTTTTTTTTGGAGACAGAGTCTCACTTTGTGGTTCAGGCTGGCCCTGAGCTCAGCCCTGAACTCACAGTAATCCTCCTGCCTCTGCCTCCCGAGTACTGGGATTACAGGCATGAGGCACCACGCCCGGCACTGTGGTATGTGGTACTGATTGCTGCTCGGGTGAGTCATCATGTCCTGCATTGCTGTATGTGGTTACCAGGGGTTGAATAGGGACCTTGCATTTGGAAGGCAGGCACTGGAACCACTGAGCTGAATCCATGGCCATGAGAGGCGTTTTTAAAGTAGCTCTTTTTCTCTGTGTGTACAGCGCTATCACACACCTCCAAGATCAAGATCCTGTTCAGAGTCTGAGAACAATGGCAGCAGTGAAACGCCCCCTCACTGGAAGGAGGAGATGCAGAGGCTGAGAGCATACCGCCCTCCAAGTGGAGAGAAGTGGAGTAAAGGAGACAAGTGAGAGCTGGGAGGGAGGCCCGGGCAAGGTCTGTGATGTGCGCAGTGTTGACGCGACGTAGCCTAACCCTGCACTCCCCACGAGGGATTTACAGTTGGAATTAGTTTGTGGTCCAAAGGAATACATTGGGGCTACTTGAGGAAGGTAATACTGTTAAGTAGGTTAGACGAATGGCTGTGAGGACTTGACTGAATGTTTTGAAGAACTGGTGCTCTGTTCTAGAAGTAGTCAAGACTTGAAGACTGTACTGCAGCAGATTGTTTCCTAGCCAGGAGGCTCAGTCACCAATAAATTAAGGGGCTGTAAGAAAACCTGTCTTTGCTATGTGCCCACAGTGCTTCTTCAGAAGGGCCCTGTCTCTTACACACAGTGTTACCCCACAGTGAATGTTTGTTTCAGAAATAAAGTTGGAAAAAAAAAAATGGAGTTAGCCTCAAGACAGCTAGTGGACAGTACACCAAGGGAGCCCTGTATTCTTCATGGACGAGTTCTCATTTTCTCTGTAAGTGTCTTACAGAGTAGCTGACTGTGGGGAGAGGGAAGAAAGGTGTGTCTCCTGGGTGGGAGTAGCTGGTATGCAGCAATGCTGAGGAGCCCTGACATTGCTACTAATACTGGAAGCTATCAGTTTTCAGGTCATTTTTGCATAGTGTTTGTTTTAAGTAGTTTAGAGGCAAGCCTTGGTTACCTCTGTGAGGAGGATGAAAACAAGTCATGCTACCTTCTTACCTTCTTCAGTACAAGAGGCTGCTCTTAACAATTTAGGTGCAGGCTGAGTGTGCAGCTTAGGTAGGGCACTTGCTTCCTGTTTATAAGACCCTGAGTTTGATACCCAGCACCACAAGAAAGAATTAAGCTAGGGATGCAGCAGAATAATTAGGAGACTTAATCTTTACTCTCCTTCAAAACTGCTTCTAGAGGAAGAGGATTGTGAGCAGGTCCCACCCAGGAATCCTGCCTATCAGCAGTGTTCTTGGGAGGAGTCGGTTTGGTTTTCACATTTTCCCACTGAGTCAGAAATTCCTCTCTTAGTTTAAACAACAAAAAGTCCTGTGTAGGGCCGGGGATTTGGCTCAGTGGTTCCATCTTGCAAGCACAAGGGCCTAGGCTCAAGTCCATCTTGCAAGCACAAGGGCCTAGGTTCGATCCCCGGTAACCATATACAATACTGGGTGTGGAGACTCACACCCATCAGCAATCAGTACCACACTCCACAGTGCCGGGCGTGGTGGCTCACGCCTGTAATCCCAGCACTCGGGAGGCAGAGGCAGGAGGATTGCGGTGATGTGAGTTGGAGGCTGTTAGCTCAAGGCCAGCCTGAACTACAAAGCGAGACCCTGTCTCGAAAATAAAGTCCTTTGTAAGTGAATCTGCCACTGGTTGTTATTATTTGCCACTGAAGGTACAAGGTCAAGGCCACCCCATAACTCTCCAACCCATGATTCTTGGTTGTGCTTCAAGTGTGGATTTTGTTTCTCACAGGAGCTGTGTTTCAAGGCATAGGAAACGTGCTTCCCAATGATTTCATTCATATTACGTCCCTGTCTTAGGTTAAGCGACCCCTCTTCAAGCCGGTGGGATGAGAGAAGCTTGTCACAGAGATCGAGGTCATGGTCCTACAGTGGATATTACTCAGACCTTAGTACAGCGAGACACTCTGATGGTCATCATAAAAAACGCAGAAAGGAAAAAAAGGTTAAGCATAAAAAGAAAGCCAAAAAACAGAAACACTACAGAAGACACAGACAGACTAAGAAGAGAAGAGTTGTACTGTCTGACGTAGAATCTTCAAAATCCTCCACTCGTCAGATGAAGTCCTCTTGTGATAGAGAAAGGAGATCTCGCTCTTCCTCCTTATCATCTCATCACTCATCAAAGAGGGACTGGTCCAAATCGGACAAGGATGACCAGAGCTCGTCAACCCATTCCAGCAGAGACTCCTCCAGATCCAAGTCTCCCTCGAGGTCCTTTTCTAGAGGAAGCTCCAGATCACGGTCTGCTTCCAAGTCCTCATCACATTCTCACAGTAGATCCAAGTCCAGGTCTAGCTCCAAGTCAGGGCACCAAAGGACAGCATCAGAATCACCAAGAGGAAAGGCTGCTCAATTAAATGAAAATAAGCCAGTTAAAACAGAATCTTTAAGAGCACCAGTGCCCAAAAATGAAAATGTAGTAGTACAGCCAGTGGTGACAGAAAATATTCCAGTAATACCATTGAGTGACAGCCCTCCCCCTTCTAGGTGGAAGCCTGGTCAGAAGCCTTGGAAGCCCTCCTATGAGCGAATTCAGGAAATGAAAGCTAAAACAACTCATTTGCTGCCTATCCAAAGCACTTACAGTTTAGCAAATGTTAAAGAGACTGGCAGTTCATCGTCGTACCGTAAAAGAGGAAAAAACTCAGAAAGTGATCGAAGTGCTTATTCAAAATACAGTGATAGAAGTTCTGAAAGTTCACCAAGGTCCAGGAGCAGGTCTTCAAGGAGTAGATCTTATTCTAGGTCATACACAAGGTCTCGTAGTCCAGCTAGTTCACATTCAAGGTCTAGGTCTCCATCCTCTAGGTCTCATTCGCGAGGTAAGTACAGCAGTCGTTCACGGTGCAGCAGATCATCCACGTATACCTCTGTGAGCAGCAACGGAGAGAGACGTGCCAGGAGGAAATTTAGACCCAGTGGGAAGAAAGCTGACACCTCCAGTAAGAGGCACAGCAGCCGCTCTGAAAAGACACTGCATGGCCAGCGTGCCAAAGGAAGAGAGCGGTCTTCGTGTCAGAGAAGAAGGCGTAGTGCGAGCAAGTCGACGGCTGAGTCTTCTTCAGACAATGGGCAGTCAAGTGTTCACGTCACACATTCAGCCCAGGAAAAGGAGAAGCAGGGCAAAATGGAAATACTGACCAATAAGCAGGAAAAAGGTAGAGATGCAGAGAAATCCAAGCCTGAGCAGGAATGCTTGCATTCGAAAAAAAGAAATTCAAAAGAGAATCTTTCTGATCATCTCAGAAATAGCAGTAAGTCCAAAAGGAAGAATTACGCTGGGAGTAAATGGGACTCGGAGTCCAATTCAGAGAGAGATGTAACTAAACACACTAAAAAGGGCCCTCGGAGATCTTCTGACAAAGAGGAAGGGGAGGCCACATCAGATTCTGAGTCGGAGGTCAGTGCCGTTCACATCAAAACCAAACCCAAAGCAAGGTCTCCCGCGAATGCAGCCCGGTCCAGCAGTGGTACTCGGAAATCTAGCAGACAGCGACCCTTGACTTCAGGTTCTGAGCGGTCCAGTTCTGCCTCTGAAAACAACAGAGGAAAGCCTCGGAAGCATAGACATTTGTCAAAGGAAAGTCTGAAAAGGGACCACACCAAGAAAGTGAAGGAGAAAGGGAAAGGGAAAAAAGACAAAAAGCACAAGCCTCCGAAACGAAAGCAAGCGTTCCACTGGCAGCCTCCACTGGAGTTTGGGGAGGAGGAGGAGGAAGAGGAGGAAATTCACGAAAAGCAAGTCACTCGGGAGCCAAAAGAAAAAAAAGAACTGTGTGAGAACAGTGAAGCTATAAAAAATGATACTCCTCCCACTGAGAACACCTGTGACGAGATCAGGCTTTCGGACCCACACAGCACAGCAGATGCTTCCTCTGCCCTTGATCAGCTTGCTGAAGGTGACAGTCAGCCCAGCCCTGGTCCTACAGCATTGGGCCCTGAGGAAGAGGGGCCCAGTTTGCCCCGAAGTGCCCAGCATGTTGGAGAAGGCACCTTAAGTGGAGCAGTGGATGTACTTCAGATAGATGACAACATGGAGATTTGTACCCCCGAGAGGAGCTCCCCAGTCAAGGGGGAGGGGACGTCTCCCCTGGCCAGTTCAGGGCTCAGCGCCCCACAGGTGAGCATTGCTCTGAAACAGGATCTGCCCGCGAAACCTCCGGAAGCTGACAGGGTACGACAGGAAAGCAGCGCGCCTGAAGACAAAGCAGCGGGAGAAAGAGGGAAACAGGACAGCAGCCCGGCCGGCACACCTAGTGCTGGCAGAAGCACCGGAAAGAGGGAGGCAGCTGAGAAGAGCCAGGGCAGCCTCTTGGATAACAAGTGGAAGCCCCTGCAGGGTGTGGGCAATCTGTGGGCCCCCCCTGCTTCCACATCCAGTGTGGCGGAGGCGAAGGCCCCGAGTGTCGTTCCTGAGGCAAAACCACAAGGCTTAAGGATTGAAATCAAAAGCAAAAACAAAGTTCGGCCTGGGTCACTCTTTGATGAAGTAAGGAAGACAGCACGCCTGAACCGCAGACCCAGAAATCAGGAAAGTTCAAGTGATGAGCAGACTCCTAGTCGGGATGGTGACAGTCAGTCCCGGAGTCCAAGTAGATCTCGCAGTAAATCTGAAACCAAATCCCGACATAGAACCAGGTCCATCTCCTACAGTCGCTCCAGAAGTCGATCGAGAACATCCACATCATCTTATCGGTAAGTTATGTTCTCTTCCTTTTTGTTTCCCCGAGGGGCATCTGTTCCTCATTAGCTTGGGAGAGCAGAAGAGTTAGGGACAAGATTATCATCTCAGATATCGAAAATGGGCCCAAGGGCCTAGGCAGTAAGGGTTTAGAAGAAACTACTGCTGTCAGTGGAAGAGAAAGGAGTTGCCTGAGTGTTGGTAAGTCCTCATCTCTAAAGGTGGGAGGCTGCTTTCTTGCGCTGTCGGAGGTTGTTGGCCGGAATCCTGAATGGACAGCCTGTAGGCCGTAAAGATGGTAAGCGCCCATTGCACACATCCAGAAGGTACGTGTCAGGTACCTGAGCAGGGTGCGTGCCAAAGACCTTTATCCAGAGGGGTTCAGAAAGAAGTTCACATAACGTGTGATGATTCCTGGGCGTAGACTGGATAGTACAGAGAATAAGAGCTAAATACTCAAGCAGAAAGCTCACAGTCTTGGTTCACGAGTGGCTGTGTTGCTTTCTCTTTTTTCCTTATGAAATACTTCATGGGTTTACCTCTGTCTTCGTTTCACAGTCTTACTTTATTTGGCTTGCTTTTCACTGTTTGACTTAAACCATGACTCCTCTGGACCACTGTTCCCTTTCCTTCTCTTCTCATCTTTTTCCCTGTACTTCTCCATACTTAGAAAGGGACTGCCCCTGGCCTTCTGCATCTGCTGCACGCTTGCTGCCTTCCCTGAACCGAGTGAGGTTTTCAGGTACTCCTGCAAGGCCACACCCGGGCCTTTTCAGTCCTCTGCCACTTCTCCTCATCATCCCCCGCTCCTGTGCTGACCTCCACAGGCACAGAGAGCTAGGAGCCTCGCCCTTTTCTTCTGAGATCCCTTGTTCACCTGGTACCGGTGCCCCTCTAGCTTCCTGGCCTCTCACCACTGTTCGTCCTTGTCTGCCTGTGCCACCTGCCTCTGGAGCAGGTGGCATTTCATTCTGTTGAATGGAGCAGTGGGACAAGAAGTTGCCATGCAGCCCCAGGGCAGTAGTCTGCGATGGCCATGCCTGGGCACTGCCCTCCCTGCTTTCTGGTGTCCTGCCTCAGGCTGACTTGCCCACAGTGCCTTCCTCGTCCTCTGTCACTGTGTCACAGGATCTGGCTCAGCTGTTGACTGGTGAATACCTAGTTTCACCAGAACTCCAGGTGCACTGAGCAGGTCACAACCTCCCAAACAAACAGATCTTTGCAGGGACTCTTGCTGGAGAGCCTCAAACACGGAGGAGCCCTGCTCTCTGGACTGACAGGGTAAAGTGGAACACAGAGGCCAGGACAGGATGGCCTGAGTGTTAATACTGATTCAGCATTAAGTGCGTGCCAGAGATAAAGGATTTAAAGTACAAAAAATAACGTAATGGATCTTTGTGCTTATCACCTGGCTTAAAAGGTAGGGATATGATGGACCAGTGCCACCCTACTTGCTCTCTGCCCTCCTGGAATTAACTGTTATTGGAAACTGTGTTACCATTTAAGTTTTCCCACCTAAAAGTACTTCTTCTGTGGACGCGTTTTGAAGATGTCTTTATAAAAGAAAGCCTTTTCGCGTTCTGGAGATGTTCTCGGCTCCTCACTCAGGATTGTGTCTGGACCTGGGCTTCACCCCTGGGCTCAGATCCTCTCCTCCCCCAGCTTGGAACTGGGGCTGTGTGGCCGTCGCTGCACTCCTGTGTGTTCACCCTGAGCGGTGCTCGTTTTTGGATTGCCACCTCAGGGGGGCCCGTGCCACAGACACTGGCTGGGAAGCTCCTCAGCTGCATCCCCCTCTGGCCACTCGTAATTGGTGTCGCAGGGTGGTGAGGTGACTGACACGCTGGTGTCATGGGCTGTCTTCACAGGTCCAGCTACTCCAGAAGTCGAAGCCGAGGATGGCAGAGCCGAGGCCGCAGCCGCAGCCGCTCCTACCGAAGCTACGACAGTCACAGGTGGGCTGGCAGGGTCGGGGGCATTCCTGGCACACTCAGTGTGATCTTCTCAGGGTGGGGCAGACAGTTCGTCTTCACCAGGGACAGGGTTAGAGAGCAGCCCAGGGCCCCCCAGGGACAGGCAGATGGGCTGTGTGTGCCAGAGTTCTGCTGCCACTTCTGCCTGGGCTGCAGAGTGCCCGAACAGCACTGGCTTCACGGGTCCTCACTGCCCCATGTGTGGGACCTGGGGTCAGAGCCTCTGCAGTTGTGGCGAGCCGATCAAAGATGGCGTAAGGGGCGTATGTCTCCGCCTCAGAGAAAAAACAAGCTGTTTCCTTGACCATATTTGGAAGAGTAGGTGGTGTTGGGGGCGTGCCGAACCAGGGTATATAAGGGAGCTAACGCGGAAATAAAGGGGAATTTTTAGGCTTGCACCTCCAGCAGCGTGTTGTGTTCTTCCTTGCGGGACAAGAGGGACACGACATGCAGTGACTGTCGCATGCCTGGCTTGTGAGGACACTGTGCACGTTCTTTCTCAGGAAATCTAGTGGGGTCTTAGGGTATCATAGGAAAGGAGAGTTCCAAGGTGCCACTGGATTTTCACTGTGGCGACTGAGAACTCATCTGTACTCTGATGTGCCTGGTTACCTGTCCCCAAGATGATGTCCTTCCTATGATCCCACAGGACATCCAGCAGGAGCAGATCCAGGAGCAGCTCCTACGACCCCCACAGCCGGTCCAGGTAGGACAGGGTGTGAGTCCAGCCTGGGATCAAGAGCGGAGGCCGTCCAAGTGGCAGAGTGGGCGTGGTCGTGTGTGTTGGCCTGGGGCTGGAGTCCAGCACCTCACATGTGCTGGGCCTGTGCTCTACCACTAGCCCTCATGTGTGACATTTTTAATTTAATGACTTAAGTGTATTTGTCTCCCCAAATCACACCCTGTCTAAACGAGAGCAGTTTTTATCTTTTGGCCCATTTTGGTCATGGGGAAAATGACATGGCAAGTGGAGTTGGCAGGTGTTTGTTGAATACGATTGCCTGAAAGATCCATCCGAGTCTGTCAGACTCATTGTTAATGTGATTTTCAATGCAGAAAAAGCTAACATTTTTCTCTTTAATATGGTAAGTCTGATGGGCATTTGGTAAATATTTGTGGTACTTGTTAGGTGCCTGTGCCCTCAGGCTGTCATCAAGCAAGTGCCTGTGTTCTGCCTAGAAAGAAGTGAGAATTGGAATGTTTGCATGTGAAATTGAATGTGCATTGTTGCCCTTACAGCAGGTCCTACACTTACGACAGCTACTACAGCAGGAGTCGGAGCCGGAGTCGAAGCCAAAGGAGTGACAGTTACCACAGAGGCAGAAGTTACAACAGGTGGTCCAGGTGGGTCCTTCTGTTGTCGTGTTTTATAGGAGGTGCTAGTTTTACATGACAGGGGTCTTGCTGTGTAGACCAGACTACCCTCGAACGCATGATCTTTCTGTCTCAGCCTGCCGTGTGCCCGGGTTACAGACCTGTGCCGTCATGCCAGGCTAAGAGCCCCTCTTTTTGCAGTGGAGTTACTGTGGGTTCTGGGCACATGAGGCACTCGCTGCTGGTGTAGAGAAAGCGCAGCCTTCTGAGGACAGCAGTGCTGTCTGGCTGCACTGTGGTGATGACTGGCAGCTGCTGGAAGGGGCCTCGCTATTAAGGGTCTCCAGGTAATATTTGCTGGATTTCACTCATTTCTCATCTCAGATGAGTTGTCAATCTCCATGGATGGCTGGATGCACGCTCCTTTAGGGAGGGTGAAAGAAGGCCGCTATATCCAGCCACTTCCTAAAGCCAGGCTACACTCCATAGAAATAAGAAAAAAGTGATAGACTCGGGGCTGGGGATTGAGCTCAGATCGTACTGCGCCTGCCTTGGAAGCAAGCGCAAGGGTCCAAGTCTGATCTCCAGTGCCCCAAAAAAAGACATAGTCTTGGCTTCATGGCAAGATTGAGGCTTTTGTCATCTCAGTTTAGTGCAGTAATTTTTATGTACTGTGTACATTGTGTTTTCTGTAGAATTTTGACTACTGCAGGTCTCTGTGATAACATCTGAAATGACCCTTTGTGGTGGCACCTGGGTACCCTGGTGCATGTGAGCAAGGCAGGGCAGGGCCTTGGTGTTGCCCACAGGGCTGCTTCTCTTACTCTTCCCTCTCTGATCCTGACCCTTTCTTTCTCCCTAGAGACCCAAGTGCCCTCACCACTGTCTCCCCTGCAGCCCACTGTCCCAGGAGCCTCCCAAGTGCTGTGGAGGCAGCCACTGTGCCCCTGGGGTCCTCCTGTCCCTAAGTCCCTTTCTCTCCAGCTTTTCTGTATTATCTGTGACTCTCAGGGGGCTGTACTTGGTCTGTATCTGGCCACACGGTGACTGACTCTTCTTGGATTTTTTCTAAGCTAACTAAACAGTGACATGACCAGCTCATCTTGGAGCCGTGTCCTGGTGGTTTTGTGTGTACACTCCCACCTTTGTTGGGCTCTTTTTGGCTTCCAGGCCTTAAACAAAACTGGTTCATCTCCCTCTTCCTTCCTTTGGTGATCTGATCAAATGTGGGGTCTCGTTTTGGGTACCGTGGGAAACTATTCACTCCTGTGCATAAATGGGTTTCTCAAGCCGTGAGTTTCTCACCATTGCTATTGCCTCCAGAAGTGAGCAGCGTTGCCACAGTCAGCCCAGCTCCTACTCTGTGCTGTGCCATCCTGTCAGTAGTGCTTGGAAGCCACCCAGATCAGAAAAAACACTCAGGGAGAGATTCAGACGGGGAGAGTTCAGAGGTCTGTGTACATTCTGGTGTTTTGTTTTGTTTTGTGTTGTTATACAGGAGCTGTAGATCTTATGGCTCTGACAGTGGAAGTGACCGAAGTTACTCTCATCACCGGAGCCCCAGTGGAAGCAGCAGATACAGTTGAAAATGACCTTTTTGATACTAATTATATCTTGTTTATAATATCTGTTAACTTAAAAGTTTTAGAAACTTAATGATAGTCTTGTTGTATTTCAATATTAGAGGTGAATTTCAGAGATAGACACTTAGTTGTCACTTCTTATGTACAAGTGTAGAAGAGTTTACAGATTATGTCTTGTAGAAATATTTTTATTGGGCTGCGGATATAGCTCAGTGACACCGCACCTGCCGAGCAAGTGTAAGGTCCTGACTTTGATCCCTAGTTCTACAAAAAAAGAAAGAAATATTTTTATGCCACACTTCACAGTAGCCAACTATGGAATTTTCATTTTCTTGAATCAAGAAGTTGTGAAATTATGTAAGTATAATTTGCAATATTATTTTGGATAGACTATTTCTCTCTATCTCACGTATTCTTTAGAACACAGATTCTTTCTTCCTGTTTTCAGGTCTTAGCAGAGAGCTGTGCTGGGAAGCCGCTACCAGTGGCAGATGTCCCCTCCCAGTCCTGTGGTCTTGCCCATACTTCACACTGGCTGTGGTGGGAGTGTGAGGCCGGGCTCCCAGCCTGCCATTAACCTTTCTGTCCACCTCACTGGGGCTCAGGAAAGCGGTCATCGTGCTGCGGAGGGCGAGGCCAGCACTGCTTTAGGCTGGTGGTTACATGAGGAAGAATCGGCCTTAACTAAAAATTCCTGTACTGCCTCTAAGGAGTGCATACTGTGTGAGGTGATTAATATGGAAGTTTAAATTGTAGAAAGCATTCTACTCCAGTTCATGCTTTGGTGCTTTCTTGGTACCTTTTGGTACCTCTTTAAGCATTATTCTCATAATGCTACACATAAGAACGACTTTTTCTTATTCACTGGCAACAAAAATTGTTTCTTCCAAGCTGTCTTCATTTTTAGTGTTAGAGGGGCCGCCCTCAAGCCCATACACAGATTGGAGCAGATAAGATTGACAGCAAGGGGACATGTGCCCACCCTCTCTGTTCTTGTGCTTCTGAAGGAATGTATTGAAGATCGTCTAAAAAGCAACGCCATTATTCTGCTGTTATCTTGGAGACATTTTGCAGGGCTTTATGTTTAAACTGTCCCAGGAAGGGATACAGCACAGCAGGGACGGGAACTACTCCAAGCAGCTAATTTTCCTGTTTCTGCTGGTCCCATGCCAGCTGTGGGAAGCCACTTGTGACCCAGAGAGCCCTGAGCAGAGCTGACAGGAGGGCCTTAGGGTGCCCCAGAGATCTGGCTTTGGAGGGTCTTCCAAAAGTAACTTGACCTATAAGAACTGGTGTGATTTTGCTTTTTTCATCTTGTATTTGCAGCTTTTCCCTAAGTGTACTTAATCACCTTAGTGCCAATTTAATCCAGTTACACCGATGAAATTCCTGTCGATGTCTGGTGTCAAAGTCTGCACCCTCCTGCCCGGCCCTTTCCCTGGTGTGTCTGGCAAATAGCAGAGACCTCTCAGCCAGGGTGTGATGCCAGACAGATGCGTCGGAGCTGTCATCCAGGACTGGCATGGAGTGAGGGCCTGGGCTCCAAGCAGAGCAGTGGAGCTGGCTTGCAGGAGGTGTAGGATGTGAACAGCGTCGCAGGCCGTTGTTTCCTGGCAGTGCACAGCAGCACTCAAACCGTGTGTGGTTCACAGGAACGGTTCTCAGAAGTGTCTGCAAAGGAAGATATTGTGGTAATTTAGCAGCTGGTGAAGAAGAAGGCATCAGAACCCAGACCGAGGCTGCAGTGAAGCCAGGGGAGGAAGTGACCCTGGCAGCGCCCTAGCTCTCGGCTCTCGCAGCTCCCGGACCCCTGCACTGTTCGTGTGCGTCCCTGCTCAGGCTCTCAGGGCGGGGCTGCAGGACCTCTGCTGCGGGCTCCTGAGGCGGTGGCCAGCTCCTGTGTACCCCTCTGCACTGTGGCCCTTGGCCAGCATGCTTCATATCTCTGCCTCCCTCCACTCTTGAGGGTCTGTGTGATCACATCCGCCCACAGTGACGTCACGGTCGCAGGTCCTGGAGACTGGCACATGGCAGGAGAGGACACTTTAGAGCCTTGCAGCTTTGGGCAGTTCCCTGCCCATCACAGCTGTGGGCAGGTGGGGCCTTATCCCGGAGGGGAGCCCCTAGAAGCCAGTTATTTCCACAGAGAGGCTGGCCCTGCTGCAGGGCTGGACGTGTGTGTTTACTAAGTGAATTACAGAAATAGCTTTTCTTTCTACCGGGGATTAGTCTGTATTGAAGTTATTTTCTAATATAATGGAGTTATGTTGTATAATGTGCTTAATAGAAAATGCATTATTGGACTGTTTTTGTAATGTTCTGTTTACTGCAAATGAAACAGCTGATATTATTCAAAATATGTAGAAAATTCTTTTGTACATATTCCCAATGTCTAATTTGAATACACCCGAGCTTACTTCCCTGAGACGTGACAGGAGCCTTGTAGAAATTAAAGTGTCTCCCTGGGCTGAGCCTGTCTGTGTGTGTTGCCTGTCCTCCCAGACCTCAGTCACCTGCAGTAGGAAGAGCGGAACCAGCCCAGCGCTCTGCCAGCCCGGCCAGTGGTGAGGCTTTCCTCTCTCACTGCTTGTCGTGGGGCTGAGGCGGCACCGGAGATGTAGGCAGAGCTGTCGAGCTGTGCTGGCTGGCTGCTGCCCGCGGGACTCCCTGGCCCTCCCGGTTCTGTTACCGTGCTCACGGGGCTGTGGCGTGGCAGGAGGAGGGTGTCCCCACCTGGGGATGGCGCCTGCTCGTAGCCCCCACTTCCCTCCCTCAGAGTGGTGTGTGTCTCCTCTGGGGACGGGTGCCCGGCGACATTGTCCCTGAGGGAATTGGCCTGGCCAGCACAGATCACTTGTCTCCTCAGCACAGAGCAGGGAGTGTTCTCTGCTGAGGACTGGCAGCACGCTTCTCACTGCAGATAGTGACTTGGCGCCCACGCTGGACAGCCATAAACTCAGATCTTTGAGACGCCTGTTCTCAAGCCCTGGGGGTCCTGCTGCAGCGACTCAGGGAAGGGCTTGGGGGGCTTATTTTCTTCCATGGATTCGGCACCCTCCTGCTGTGGCCCTGCCAGGTTTGTACTTCTACCTCGGAGACCCAGACCCAGGTACAGCCCTGGTGCTGCCACCCATTGGGCAGAGCACTGTGAGTGCGGATGCAGGGTGACCGGAGCTGACCCATGTGCTTGGAGCCTTGCCTGCCTCAGCCCTGGGGGTGCGAGCTACCAGACCCGAGAGGTGCAGGGAGTTCAGCCCAGCCCAGCCCTGCTGCGCCAGGCAGATCCTCAGAGAAAGCCCTCTGTGACCAGCTGCTCCTGGCCTTCAGTTGGCTGGGTTTTGTTTTGAAGAGGAAGACCTGTGAGCAACTGCCCTTCACGGTGGCCTTGAAGATGGCCTTTGGTGCCCCATCTCAAGCCAGGGTGTGGTGATAGGCCACACAGCCTCCTACAGCTGACTGGTGGAGACATGCTCAGGACCAGGTGGCCCCGCCCTGCCTCGGGCAGCCAGGAAGCCCTCTGCCGGCCGCACCTGCTGTGTTCAAGCTTGGAGAGGAGCCGGCCGCCTGCTGGTTTATGTTAGGCCCCACACTTCAGAGGCCCGGCCAGTCCCTGAGTCCGCTGGTACTTGCTGCCACCCTACCGCACTGCGGCTTCAGAGTCCCCACTCACCTCCTTCCCCAGGGCGGCTGAGCCTCACACCCCAGTGCAGCTGGGGCTGCCCCTTCCCAGTCCTCCAGGGCGTATCCTCCCAGTCAGGAGAGAGCATGGGGCACTGAGCGAAGCCGAGGGAACGGGGAGCCCCAAGTCCTCCCATGGTCCTCGAGCCCTCCCTTGCCGGGTGTGGGTGAGTGACAGCATCTGCTCACTGCAGGCTCACGTCTCAGTCCCAGTAGCCTTCTCGGAGGTGAGGCCTCATGTGCCACACATCTGCTCTGCCTGCTCCCACTGTGCGCCGCGTTCCAGGACCCTCGGCTCCCTGCGGCCTCTGCGGGCATCCCCCCCGTAGGTGTGTGTGTGCAAGGTGCCTGCTGGGTTGGGGCTAGCTGGGGTGACCAGGAACCAGGAGGCCTCCAGAGCTCGGGCTCTGCCTGCTCCCCAGGCAACCCTCTGGCCAGAAAGCTAAGAGGGGAGCAGCTGGGGCCTTTAGAGACGCAGGCCCCCCTCACTCCCTTCTCGGCATCCTTCAGCCCCTCCTTTGGCTAGACAGGTAGCTAAGGCCGTTCTCTGGTCACGCTGGCCACACACTTGGCCAAGCTGTGGCTGGAGTCCACGCAGCCCTCCACCGGCCCTTTCCAACCCCCCGATCTCTGGGACCTGACACCATCAGTCTCCCTGGGCCTTGGTGTCTGTGCAGCCAGTGGCCCACAGCCCTTGCCGTCTCCCAGGTCAGTGCAAAGCCCACTGAGTCAGGTGAGGAGGTGTTGGGAGGAAGAGGTGGAAGGAGGCTCGAAGATCCGGTGGGGGGTCCTCGGGCGGTTCGGGCTGCCCTAGGGCAGGGCGCTCTGGGTGCCGAGCCCCAGGCCACACGTCTTCCACTGGGCGTGCCCTCGCTGCCTTCTGGCTGTGGAGTCCGTGCCCCCCCTCGCAAGCCTCTCTGTCTGGGAGGCCCTGGCTGTCAGGACAGAGTGGGGCTGCACCACCCCTTCCCGACACGCACGCATCCTGCCACCCCGACTGAGCTGCAGGTGTCCCAGAGCACCCGTTAGAGTGGCGGGAAGGCCACGGTGCGGCGATGTGGGATGTGAGGCAGGGGTGGGGGGCAGAAACCCCTGCGTGATGACCGCGTCCCCAGGGGCCCAGGACGTCCCTCCTCCACGGTGGCGCCCAGCCATCCCCTGGGCCTGCCAGGTCCTTCGCCCCGTGGTCCCCACCCTGCTGCCAGCGCTGCCTGGCACTGGTCTTCTGCAGCCTCCTGCCAGCACAGCCAGCCCCTGCCCCCACAGTCATCCTGCCAGCGCAGTACTCTGTATGCCTAGCCGCCTCTCCCGCAGAAGCCAGCGGCGAGGCCAAGGCAGCTCCGGGTCCCAGGTTCAGGCGCCGGCCCGGCCCTGTGCCCGAGTCAGAGACCTTTAGGGACGTGAGCCCCGCGCCCAGGGCTGGATTCCACAGGCCTGGGGCAGCAGCTGAGGCCATCGGGTAGGAGGACAAACTGGAGGCCAGAGTCCGTGGAGACCCCCGACTCACCCCGGGTCGGAGCCGCCTGGGCCCCTGGGTGGGATGATGCGCCGCCAGAGTGCGGCAACCGCCGCTTGGAGAGCAGGTGAGGGCCGCGCAGCCGCTAGTGGGGTCCAGCGGCCTCCGCCCCGCCCCGCCTGCCTCGCCCCGCCTCTGGGTGCAGCTGCGGGCGCCGACGTTGGGCGAACTTCCCGCAGCCTGAGGAGCTGCGCGGGGCGGCGCGTGCGCTCGAGCGTCGGCGGAGCCTGGCGGGGCCTGGCGGGCAGGGCCGTGGGGCCCAGGCCAGGCGGACTCGCCCGGCAGCGCACTACGCGCGTCCGCGCCCCCCGCGGCACCAGGCGGCCTGGCCCTTTAAGCGTCCAGACGGCGGCCCCAGCTGACGCGCGGGCTCCAATCGGCGCCCCGCGCCCCCCGCCGCCACCGCCCGTCGCGCCCGAGGTTGGGCGCAGCTGCACCGGATCGCGGGCCTCGCTCCCGCCGGCCATGGCGGCGCGGCCCTGCGCGCGGGCCCCTGGCACGGCGCTTCATGGAGCGGCCCCGGCCCGGCCGCCGGGCGCAGCGCGATCCCGCGGGGCCCTGTGAGCCCCCTGCGCCGCGGCACCATGGTACGCGAGCCCCACGTCCCCGGCCTCCCTGGCACCCTCTGTTCCCCTCCTGCCGGCACGCACAGCCCGACGCGACATCGTCCCTCCTTCCCCGCCCTGACCCATGGTCTTCGTGCCCTCCCTGGGCCCCGCGCCGCGGGTTAAATTCCTGGGGTGGGGGCGCCGCGCGCCAGGCCTCCGTCCTGCTCGCTCACGCCGGCCAGGGGCCAGGAGGGGTCGGTTCCGCCGGCCTAGGCCACGTGGGCGCTGCATGCCGGGCCCTGGATCGGGGACGGGGGCCGAGCTGCGTGACCTTGGGCACCCCCTCCTCGTGTGTAACTGAGAGGGAGCAGGGGTGGGCCAAGGACTGGCACCGATCGTTCCCAGTGAGGAGGCACCTTGAGGGCAGGAGCTGGTGTCTGTGGCAGCCTGGCTTAATGTATAGCTGGGTATCCAGGCCAGAGGCTGGCATCAAAGAGCAGGCGCGGTGCGGGTGGATGCCAGGGTTTGTCGTGGCCCTCCTGGGTGAGGCAGGTGCTCGCAGGTGTAGGAAGTTCCCGCCTCCAAAGGTGCCAGCCCGGCTTGGCTGGAGAGCTTGATGGTGATAGGAGTGCCAGCCCAGTCAGCGCTGCACCTTAGCCAGACGGAGGGCTGGGCCTGCGGTATGTGGCTGCAGCTGGTGTGGCCAGATGGAGAAGGGCATCCCAGCTTCGGGCAGTGGCACATCTGGCTGGGGCGGCCAGCACAGCAGAGGAGGGGCCGCTGTGTCCAGGCAGCACCTGTGTGCCGGGTGGTGCTCTCCTGGCTGGTCATCTGACCCTAACGGGCCTACCCTTGGGAGCCCTTCCCGGGGCTCGCGCCTGCGCTGCTTGGCAAGACCTCAGCTTGAACTTCATCTCGTCAGTTACCTCAGGTGAAAGGGCCAGGGAGCAGGTGAAGGACATGGCAGGTGTCCCCGGCTGGGACGGCTTCCTGGAGCCTGTTTCTGCTTTTCAGGTCCCTCCAAGCGAAGAAATCCAGCTGTGTAGAGCCATGTCCAGCCCCGCCGGCAGGGCCAGCCCTAGCAGTGCTAGTGCTCCGGATCCAGCTGTGTAGAGCCATGTCCAGCCCCGCCGGCAGGGCCAGCCCTAGCAGTGCTAGTGCTCCGGATCCAGCTGTGTAGAGCCATGTCCAGCCCCGCCGGCAGGGCCAGCCCTAGCAGTGCTAGTGCTCCGGATCCAGCTGTGTAGAGCCGTGTCCAGCCCCGCTGGCAGGGCCAGCCCTAGCAGTGCTAGTGCTCTGGCGAAGGGGCCCCTCAGTCTGAGCCTTGATTTCCCCATCTTGCAGTAGGGGTTGGGCCCAGCAGAGGGAGCAGAGTGTGGGGTGGGGCTAGATGCCACATCTCAATAGACTGGCCTGGTGGCTCGCAGCTCAGGGACAGTGGCAGACGGTGGCTTAGGCTTTGGGCAGCATGGAGGATCTCTGGGACGACAGTACCCACGGCAAGGGCCTGGCCACCCTGGAGTCAGGGAGCATCCCGGACAGAGTGGCCACACTATTGGCTGTGGTGGGCAGGTGGCCGCTGGTGGGTAGCTCTTTGAGTAGGACTTAGCTTAGATATGCACCACCCACTGCACAGGACTGGCGTGGAGGACGGGTGTTGGGACGGGCTGGGTTCATCCGGGCCCCAAGGTCACGCTGGGCTTGTGACTGGTGCAAAGCCTGAGGGGTCGTCCACCAGGCAGGGGTCAGGAGGGTGTGCAGGACGTGTCCCCAGGCTGCCTGTCTGCCTCCTTCCCTGGGGAGCCTGCCATGTGGAGCCAGGGATGCATGTATTCCTCCACTTCGGTAAATTCGCAGAGGCCAAGAGCAAGGCCTCCCCAGAGCTCCCAAGATGGGGCTGTGTGTGCCTGACCAAGGCCCCAGCCTACAGGCAAGCAACACAGGACAGTGTGTCTGTCCTTGCATGTTCGCCTGTGTTCAGAAATCTGCTAGGGCCACAGGTGGGCAGGGAGGCTGGCCAGGCTGTGAGCAAGTGGTGTGGGCCCTGGGGGTGGAGGACCAGCCTAGGGAACGCTCTCTGCAGCTCTGGCTTCTGGGAGGCAAGGAGACTCTTTGGTGCTACAAACAGTGGGGGGGGATAGGGAGCTAGAGTGGGTCTGTGTGCCTAATACCTCCAGAGGAAGGAGGTGGAGGAGGGCCAGGAGGAGGGAGAAGGGCCGGCCACACAAACTCTGGAGCTCCTTGCATGGATGGGCGTAGAGCTGGCTCTTTTGTTCTCCTGTCCGCTCCTTCCAGAGTAACCTTCCACTCAGAAGGGGGCTGAGGCCCAGGAAAGTAGACTGACTCAGCCTCCTGGGTGGAGCCCCCAGCCACCTCTTTGATGACCCGGCCAGGAGGGCCCGGGAGAGGAATTCTGAGTTGGGAAGTGTCTACAGGGCCCTTGCCACCCTGACCTGTCTGCTCTCCCCCGACAGTTGCTGGTGGAGAAGACAACCGACTCCCCGGCGGCCGAGTTCTCACTGGTAGAGGACGTGGCGCTGCACTTCGCCTGCTTGATGGGCCGCTTGAACGAGCAGCGTCTCTTCCAGCCCGACCTGTGTGACGTGGACCTGGTGCTGGTGCCGCAGCGCAGTGTCTTCCCGGCCCACAAGGGTGTGCTGGCTGCTTACAGCCAGTTCTTCCACTCGCTCTTCACGCAGAACAAGCAGCTGCAGCGAGTAGAGCTGTCACTGGAGGCGCTGGCACCTGGTGGCCTGCAGCAGATCCTCAATTTCATCTACACGTCCAAGCTGCTGGTCAACGCCACCAACGTGCACGAGGTGCTCAGTGCTGCCTCACTGCTGCAGATGGCCGACATCGCTGCGTCCTGCCAGGAGCTACTGGACGCCCGCTCCCTGGGCCCGCCAGGCCCCAGTGCTGCAGTGGCGCTGGCCCCACCAGCTGCCAGCTGCACCCCAGCCACACCACCCTACTACTGTGACATCAAGCAGGAGGCTGATGCCCCTGGCCTGCCCAAGATCTATGCACGTGAGGGTCCCGACCCCTACTCCGTGCGTGTGGAGGATGGAGCAGGTACTGCGGGAGATGTGCCAGCCAGCTTGGGGCAGACCCCGCCGTTCTTCAAGGAGGAGAAGGAGGCCGGCGTGGAGGAGGCCGGCGGGCTCTGCAAGCTGGAGGGGGGTGAGGAGCTGGAGGAAGCGCTGGGGCCTGCGGGCACCTATAGCCGCCAGGAGCAGTCCCAGATCATCGTGGAGGTCAATCTCAACAACCAGACGCTGCACGTGTCCACGGGGCCCGAGGGCACGCCGGGGCCAGGGGCTGGCACGGACACCATGGTGCTGGGCAGGGAGGACGGGCTACCGCAACGTTCGGAGGACGAAGAGGAGGAGGGGGAGGAGAGAGAGCGAGGGAGGAGTGGAGGTCGAGAGGAGGAGGAGGGTGGGAGTCAGGGAGAGGAGGAGGAGGAGGAGGAGGGTGGGAGTCAGGGAGAGGAGGAGGAGGAGGAGGAGGAAGGGCACAGTGAGCAGGGCCCTGAGAGCTCTGAGGAGGAAGAGGAAGAGGAGGAAGGGGAGGAGGAAGAGGAGGGCACGGGCAGGCAGGGCTCGGCAGGGCCTGGGGGCGGCCAGGGCAGCCAGGCGGACCCCGCGGCCCATGGTCGCATGGCCACGAGGTCCCGGGAGAACTCGCGGCGCCAGGCTGCCTCTGAGCCCGAGGAGGCTGGGCGGCGTGGGAAGCGGCCAAAGGCCCCCGGGGCAACCCGCACCCCGGCGCGTGCGCCGTCAGCCGCAGACGGGCTGGGCGCCAAGGTGAAGCTAGAGGAGAAGCAGCACCACCCGTGCCAGAAGTGCCCCCGGGTCTTCAACAACCGCTGGTACCTGGAGAAGCACATGAATGTGACGCACAGCCGCATGCAGATCTGCGACCAGTGTGGCAAGCGCTTCCTGCTGGAGAGCGAGCTGGTGCTGCACCGCCAAACAGACTGCGAGCGCAACATTCAGGTGGGCGCAGCCACGAGGCGGGCAGCGCCAGGCTGGGGAGGGCTTTGGGTGGACGGCATCACGGAGAGCTCTAGGAGGCAGCAGAGGTGTGCAGCGCGGCCTGGGACGTCTGTGCCCTGGCCAGGAGGGTAGGGGATGGCAGAGCGGGCACAGGCTGACGCTGGGGTGCAGAAAGGCCAGAAGTGCCACCGTGCAGCTTCACAGGTGTGTCCTGCTCCAGAGTCCACAGGAGAAGGGAGATTTGCCAGTGGGGAGCCATTCCCGTTCCCCATGAAGGCCCGTCCAGAGCAAGGGAGGCCTGGCAGGAGGACCCCTGTGTTCAGCCCCTTGGAGATGCCAGGGGAGGGGACTGGGTAAGGCATTTGGGAAGAGTGGGGGAGCTGGCTGGCTCCCTGCTTCGGGCTGGCCTGGTTCCTGGAGTGTGGGTGACACAGGGCCAGCAGGGCCCTCAGGGCCCTTTCCTGTCTCTGGCCCAGGAGCAGAGGGAAAGGTGCTAATTACCTGAGCAAGTGGCTCACCACTGCACCCACGCTCCCTGGGGGGCCCCGGCTTTCCCCCTCACTGCCTACGTCCTCCTGCCCGTCTTAGACCGACTGCTCCTACCTGTCACATGGGCGAGGGGTGGCTGTGTGCCTTTGGCCTAGGTGTCCTGACCCACCGCTGCGCAGACTGGGCCTGACTCTGCCTCCCCAGCCCTGGAGTTCTCTCCACTGTCGGACACGGGTCCTATTAGTGCCCTGTGGACTGTGCAGGTCTGTGCCCCCTGCAGAGAAGCGAGTGGAGGCCAGGGGGGCCTGATCCACCTGCAAGTCCAGGGGTGCAGCGGGCCGCCGTCCCCAGCTTCGCAGGCATCAGGTCCCCTCCACAGCACACTGAAGGGAGGAGCTGAGCCGGAGCGGCCGTGGCTTGGGTGAGGCCATGCAGCTCTCGCCCTGCAGTGCGTGACGTGCGGGAAAGCCTTCAAGAAGCTGTGGTCCCTCCACGAGCACAACAAAGTCGTGCACGGCTATGCGGAGAAGAAGTTCTCCTGTGAGATCTGCGAGAAGAAGTTCTACACCATGGCGCATGTGCGCAAGCACATGGTGGGTGAGTCGGGGCGGGGCGATGCCGCAGCGTGGCAAGGTGCGCCTGCAGTTGGCCAAGGTGGGCAGGAAGGCCGGGCAACACCACCCCAGAGAAGGCATGCCTTCCTGTGCCTCTGATTCCCCTGTCTAGCCCTCCCAAGGCAGCAGGGTCAGCCCTGGACCCGGGCTCTGGGCAGGTGTCGGCACCACAAGTGGCTGGGCTGATTGTCTGGCATCCTCTGATTTCCCTTCCTCGCCCGGTCCAGGCGAGGGCTTGACAGAGGGGTGGCCAAGGTGGATGTTGGTTCTGACCAGCCCCTATGCCTTCTCAGTACTGGACGGCCAGGGCTGTCCCTCCCATGTAAGCTAGCCAGGAGCACGCTGGGTAAACCCAAACCATTGTCTGCTCCAGGGTGAGTGGGCTCTTCTCGCTCCAACCCCTGAGCCTCTGCTGGGGCCCCCCAGTCATGGATGTGATCCCACAGTTGTGTGGGGACACAGGGCTCTTTGCGAAGATTCCCCAAATACCTGTAAAAGTGCCCCAAGGGTCTGGACTGTCAGGGTGCACAGCCTGGCACTGACCAGCTGTGACGGCTCTGGTGCCCACCCGCAGCCCACACCAAGGACATGCCCTTCACCTGTGAGACCTGTGGGAAGTCCTTCAAGAGAAGCATGTCTCTCAAGGTGCATTCGCTGCAGCACTCAGGGGAGAAGCCCTTTCGGTGTGAGGTAAGCACCACCCTCAGGTTGCAGGCTCGGTGCTGGGTGAAGAAGGCTGGCCTCCTGACCAGCGCCTCCCTGTGAGGTCAGATGGGGCACGCACGGGGGCCATCTGTGTCCTGTGCCTGCTAGCACAGGGCAGGTGCTGAGGAGTGTGGGAGACAGGGATGGAGACAAGAGGGTGGGGAGCAGGAGGCAGGCTCTGCCTGAGACTTCCACCTGCAGCCTGTCCTGGCCCACAGTAGCTCCCACCTCGAACCCTCGGCTCCCTGACTGCAATCCCTCCGTCCACCCTGGCACCCATGCGGCTGTCCTCACCTAGCCCTCAGCTCCATCCCTGCCCGCCAGCCCTGACCATCCCTCACCCTCTCACCTAACCACAACCCCACCGCGGCCCCAGAACTGCAGCGAGCGCTTCCAGTACAAGTACCAGCTGCGCTCCCACATGAGCATCCACATCGGGCACAAGCAGTTCATGTGCCAGTGGTGCGGCAAGGACTTCAACATGAAGCAGTACTTCGACGAGCACATGAAGACTCACACCGGTGAGTGCTGTAGCTGCGCCTTCTCGGGGGTCGGGGCAGCCCAGGTAAGGTAAATCAAGGTGCCCCAGCACCCCGTGACCCACACGCCCCCCCTGCAGGGGAGAAGCCGTACATCTGCGAGATCTGCGGCAAGAGCTTCACCAGCCGGCCCAACATGAAGCGGCACCGGCGCACGCACACCGGCGAGAAGCCCTACCCGTGCGGCGCGTGCGGCCAGCGCTTCCGCTTCTCCAACATGCTCAAGGCGCACAAGGAGAAGTGCTTCCGCGTGAGCCTGCCCGCCGCCACCTCCGCGCAGCCCCCGGGGCTCGGCCCGCCGCCCTTCCCCACGGGGCCCGGCACACACCACTGAGACCGCGCCACAGGCCCGCGGGGACCTACATGGTGGACACCTTCTCCCCGTGCCGCTTCACCACTCCTGGAAGCCTTGACGCCTCTGTTTAGTTTTTATTTTTGGAAGTGAAGGCAGAAGGAGTTTGCAGCAGTCCTCCAGGTGAGAGCTGCTGTTGCCGCTGTTTGGGGGAGACCCGGGCCCGGGGCTCACCTGTGGCACCACACCCAGGCCTGGGGCTCAACTGTGGCCCCTCACCGGGGCCAGACTTGCTCACTTCTCCTAGAGGGTCGAGGCAGTTGAGGGAGGAGATGGGCCTGCTTTGAGGGTGTAGACACTAAGGCCAAGCTCAAGCTGGACCCTGGGGCCGAGGCCAGGAGTAGCCAGGGGCCAAGATGGCAGACCCAGTTCTCCGGGAGTGAAGCAGACAGGGGCTGGCCCCCAAGGCTTTGTTCTGCTCCGCAACACCCCTGCCAGCCGGTGGAGAGATCCTCAGCCTGCACGCAGCTGCCTGAGGGCCCCAGAAGCTGCTGGGCCTCTGTGCAGTGACCAGAACTGGGCAGCAAATAGTGACTCCCCAGGACTGTGACCGGTGCGACCTCAGGGCAGGCCCAGGGGAGGCTTAGGCAAGCCTTAGGGTTCCAAGGTGCTACCGTAGGGCGGGCCAGGGCCGTCTCACCAGCCACTGGCTGTGCCTACCCAGGGAACGTGCGGGCTGGATGTCTGCACCTCTGCTCCCGGCCCCACCCACCCTGTTCCTCCTGGGCCTCAGAGGGGTGAGGGGCAGTGCCCGCAGCCCTGTTTCGGAGGGAGCTGCGTGTCCAGGTCCTAGGCGTGGTGGAGTCCAGCCTGCGTCCAGGGCTGAACCCTGGAGGCCAGCACTACTAATAGGATAGCCTTTTCCGTTGTCATTTAACGTCTTCATTCCTGCCTTGGAAATGGGCGAGAAGGTTCCATAAGCTACAGGTCTCTAGTTAAGCTCTTCCTATTGTGTTCATGCGGTTTTGTTTGTTATACTCTGCACCTTACACCACCCCTCTGCCCTATACCACCACCTTCCAAGCATTGCTAGTGTGGAAAGAAGCCGGGGCCCAGGGACTAGCACGGGGCCGGAGCCCCCGGAGGCCTGCAGCACTGGGGCAGAGGGCTGGGGACATTTTAATCATCAATAAACAAAGCACTTTATTCTCTACTGGTGTGGGCAGGCCCAAGGTAACTGGGTGATTTGAAGACAGGTCCCCAGCTACGTGGTGCTGGTAGTCTTCCAGGGCTGGGACGGGAGAGGGTGGGCCTGGGTGGGTCTGAGGCTGCAGATACATCCCAGGGCCCCTGTCTCCTCCAGCCCCCCCCGCCCCCCCCCCGCCCTTCAGCCCCTGACCCCAAGGCCCTCCTGTCTGCCATCTCCAGGCTAACGTGCCTGATCAGCCCTCCTCTCCCTGGGCCAGGGTAAGACTCCGGCCTCAGTGCCTGCAGCCCGTTTCCCAGAAGGCTTGCCCTCCCTCGTGGGCTGTAGGTAGGAAGCCGGGGCTCTCAGCCTATCCCTGGCACCAAGGTGGGTGTGGGTCCCAAGAGCTGGGCTCCCTGTTCTGCTGAGACCCCTGGTGGGGCCAGGAGAGGGGTCCAGGCCTCCAGGCATGGTCAGAGCGGGCATCACAAGTGGAGATGGGTGCGCCGCCTCTCCGGCAAGGCTTCGGCCTGGTGCTGAACATGTGCCTTGCCCCAGGCTGCCTTCTGGCCAGGCCGCACTGCTGAGGCTGGCGGCACCCTGCGGATGACCTGCTTTTAGGGCTCCTGTAAGGAAATTATTGAGACCCAGGCGATGGAGTGAGCAGACAAGGGCATCACACTTGCTTTCGCGAGCAGGAAAAGCTGGTCCTCATCTTGGCATCCTGCTGGGGGTCTGGAGCGGCCTGCCCTGAGGCGCCCCGGCTCGCACTGCACCGCCTCTCAGTGCCCGGCAGAGCAGAAAGGCCGGGCCCAGGCAAGTGCGGGTGCTCCACTGCAGGTGTGGGGATGAGGAGCGGGAGGGAATAAAACCACAACAGCACTTTCCTCGGCCCTGCCTCCTCTTTATCTCCTGCTGCCCTGAGCAAGGGGGGCTGGGGCTGGAGGGACACAGACCTCAGTCCTCTGAGGGAGGCAGAGTTCTGGAGGTCCCCGGAGCGAGAGACCCATCTCCAGCGTCGGGAGGCCATGGGAGCCTCAGAGAAGGGCTCCGGGGCTGCCAGGCTCACGGTCCCCGGGCGGTGCCTGCGGGAAGCAAGGGTGCCCGTGGGGGATTCCCACAGCTCCCGGAGCACCAGAGCCTGGGACGGGGGACCAGCCTCTCAAGAGCTTAAGGGCTCGTGCTCAGCCATTTGGGGCCTTCCCTGGTCCCGAGCTTTTCAGAGCTGTGCCTGGTGCAAGAGCCAGGCTAGGCAGTGCAGAGCTCGAGCTGAGGCTCCAGCTCTGAGGAAGCGTGCAGGGAAGTGGCGCTCTGCCCCGAGCCTGTCCCTGAAAGCCCCTCTGCAGGCCCCATGTCAGGGTACGTGGAAGAGCACTCAGCATGGTGAAAGCGCTGTGCTGGGCGCCTGGGGCCAGACCTGCCCGATGCGAAGCTCTGGGTCCACTAGGGCCTGGCTGCAGCCTGGAGGTGGGGTCCTGCCTCCTGAAGTCCTGCAGCCCCTCGATAAGCAAGTGCAGAGTCTCCAGGGTTGTGCTGGCCTCGGAGGGCGCCGAGTGAGGGTGGCCCACCGTGCTCTGAGCTCCCCGCCCTGCTCAGGGCAGCTGGAGACAAGGCTCTGGAGAGCCCCGTGGTCAGCACTGTCCCCAGGCCACTGTGGCCCCATGTGGGACCCTGACCGCTCTCTTCAGAGGACATTAGGTTCCACAGAAGGGAGCCAGGGCATGTGGCAGAAAGTAGTGGAGCCAGAACTTGAACCCAGGTCTGCCAGACCCCAAGGCTGTGCTCCTTAAGAACCATGTCACCAGCCCCCTTCGCGCAGCCCAAAGCTGGGCATTCGGTGGCATTCAGGAGAACAGGGGTATTTGGTTGCTTAAGCGGAAAGAAGCTTAGTAGGAAGGCACTGATTAAAACCTCAGGCGAACCCCACAGAGACTCAACATCCAGGATCTGTAGGCAGGAGCAGCCGACACTAAATGACCGCACTGGGCCCGGCCCAGGGCTGTGGGTGCCCGGCAGCTCGCTGAGAGCTACAGGCCCCGAGGCTGCACCCGGACAGCTGTCTGCGGTGCATGGACACTGGCGTGGCTGAGTCCCCCCCTTGTGACACCTCAGGCCATACCTCCCACTTTGGACTGTCTGCCCAGCCTGCTGTGCCAGACTGTGCCAGACACCAGCCGCCTTCCAGGCCAGCACCACACACGGCAGGGCCGGCACCGACTTCCTCGCAGGAACCAGGGTGTGCACGTCCTTCCCAGCGTCCTCCACACGGAGGTCTCTGGCTCCAGAGCCAGAACCTGCCTGTGAGGACTGCGTCTCGCTGAGCCGTGATCTGTGTCACTGTTTGGAAATGATATGTGAACTCAGCGAGACACGCCCGCCCAGGCCCTGCATGAGACAGAGGGGAACGCGAGGAGGAGAGGAAACGAGTTAGTGCACGCCCACATCACACCCAGCGCTACGGTTCATGCTGGCACTTTGCCACACCAGGGATCAAACTCACGACCTTGTACTCGCCAGGCAGTTGTGGCACCACTGAGCTGCACCCCTGGACCGATGGTTCCTTCTGGACGCCAACCCCCAACCCACTTCAGGGATGCAGACAGTGGGGTGTGTCTGTGAGGGGTTCCTAGGAGAGAGCAGTATCTGGGCTGGGGGATTGAGTCGTGACTTGTCTCCGCTACTGTGCATCGTCCAATCTGAGAACTCAGGCTGGAGCACACCGTGGTCTCCATGGCGCCTGGTGGGATGGGTGGAGAGCTTGGCCTCTGTCCTGCAGATCCAGTTTCCTCTCCGAGGCTGTCTGGGTTCACTGCCTGCTCGCGCACTCTCTCTCTCTCTCTCTGGAGAATGCTCCATTCTTCCTCTGCCACTAGCCTGGGATTTCTGGAGACCTGCGTGCGGCTCGTTGCCTGCTCACCTCATGGCTTCTCAGCTGCTCACTGAGGTATGGTACACATTCTGTCACACTGACCACTTTAGAGTGAGCAGTTGGGCACATGGGCTGCACACATGCTGTGTGGCCACCCCTTACTCTGGGGTCAGAACCCCAGGGGACCCTCATATCTCTATTCCCTACCCCTTTCCCCGAGCCCTGGTGCCCACAGAGCCGTGCCCCGTGGCTGTGACGGCTGTGCTCAGACTGGGGTGGGGCCGAGCGTGTGTGGCCTTCTCCCTGCTCTGGCTCTGAGCGAGGGCGGAGTGTTTGGTTCTTCTGTACAGCTGACGATGGATTCCACTTCATATCTCTCGCTATGAGACCAGACTCCTCTTCGTCTACTCGTCCAAGGATGTGGAGCCCCAGTGTGAGTGCCTCTGGGCCAGGCGCAGCCCCCAGCAGATGGCAGTGTGATCGATCGCCATGAAAACAGTCCCCTCGTGTCCGCACACACCCGACACACGGGCGTGCGCACCGTGTCCGGGGGGCTCCCAGCTCTGCACACACCCGACACACGGGCGTGCGCACCGTGTCCGGGGGGCTCCCAGCTCTGCACACACCCGACACACGGGCGTGCGCACCGTGTCCGGGGGCTCCCAGCTCTGCACACACCCGACACACGGGCGTGCGCACCGTGTCCGGGGGGGCTCCCAGCTCTGCACACACCCGACACACGGGCGTGCGCACCGTGTCCGGGGGGCTCCCAGCTCTGCACACATCTGACACATGGGCGTGCGCACCGTGTCCGGGGGGCTCCCAGCTCTGCACACACCCGACACACGGGCGTGCACACCGTGTCCGGGGGGCTCCCAGCTCTGCACACATCTGACACACGGGCGTGCGCACCGTGTCCGGGGGCTCCCAGCTCTGCACACAGCCGACACAGGCCCGGGGCAGGGCTGCGTGAGAACCATGTCTGGGGAGCTCCCAGCTCTGCAGCCTCCCGACAGGAACCACAGTTACTCTCCCAGGGACCGAAGGGCAGTGGCCAGGGCCAGGAGTGACCCATACCCCTGCAACAAACACTCATGGCCAGGTTTTGGGTCAACACCAACTGGCTTCTCTGGAATAAATGCCCCATGAGGCAACTGCTAGGCTGTGCTGGAAATGCTCCTCAGTTTCATAAGAAGCTGCCAAGGTGGTCTCTAAATATCTCTGCTGTTTTATACCCCACTGGCAATGTGTACGTTGTTGGCATGCTCACCAGCACCAGGCATTATCAATTTCCTTTCCTTTTTTTTTTTTTTTGAGACAGGGTCTCACTATGTGACCTAGGTGAGCCTCGAACTCACAGCAGTGCTCCTGCCTCCACCTCCTGAGTGCTGGAATTGTAGGCATGAGCCGTCACGCCTGGCGTATCAGTTTTCTTTTAAAAATATATTTATTTATTTTATTTTTCTTTTATTGAGTTTATTGGTACATTTTAGATACATATCACAATCACATTCAATATTTAGGATTTATACCTGTACATGATATATCTTTCGTTTTTTTTTTTTTTTTTTTTTTAGTTTTTTGAGACAGCCTCTCTCTCTTTGTAATTCAGGCTGGCCCTGAGCTCACTGTGTAGCCCAGGCTAGCCTCAAACTATTGGCAGTCCTCCTGCTTCTGCCTTCCAAGTGCTGGGATGACAGGTGTGAGCCACCACGCCCGGCACTGTGGTGTGTGGTACCGGACATTGAACTCGGGACCTTGCACTTGCCAGGCAGATGCTGCAACCACGGAGCCAAATCCCCGGCCCACATGATACATCTCGATTCTCATTTGCCCCATTCCCTTGCCATGCCTACCACCCCCACCACTGTGTATCTAAGTTTTGTTTCCATATTTCGGTTTTTACCATTGAATTTTTTCTTTCCCTTCTTTACTTCCCCCGCCCCTTTCTCTTTCTCTTGAGTATTTTCTTGCTATTTCATACATCGTGGGCTTCGTCTACACCTTCGGTTTCTCTCACTAGAGGAATGACACAGTGTTTACCGTCTGTGTCCTATTTATTTCACTTATGAGTATGTCCTCAAGGTACATCCGCTGAAGTATAAATGTCTCTAATTTATCATTCTTTGTTGCTGAGTAACACTCCATTTTACTGTTAACCCACATCTTCTTTATCCAGTCTGGTGTCGTCATCCTGCACTTTACCTCCTCTGGTGATCTCTCCCTCTCTCGTCATGGTTAAATTTATATCTGCCTGACACTAATATTGTACATCTTTTCATGAGATCATCTGTCATTTATATAACTCTCCAGTGAGATATCAGTTCAGAGCTTAGGTCTGTTCTGAGCTGTGTAGATTTTTAGTGTTGAGTTTTGAGTATTCTTTGCAGGTTTAGATATTTACTCCCATTCTGTAGCTTTGGTCTCGTGACATGACCTCCCCTTCCCCAACTAGGGGTCAAATTTAGGACCTTGCCCGTGTCAGGCAGGTGGTGGCACCACTGAGCTGCATCCCCAGCCCTGTTTCTTTTTCTTTTTTTTAACCAAGGATTGAACATCGCAAAATATTTTTAAAACAATGTTTAACTGATCAAACTTCTCATCTATGTGCCGTGTTTTCAGTGGACTTCAGGAGTGTATTCTGAGGTCTAAATGCCAGAAATATTATGCATTTCTCCAAAGTTATATAACTTTATATGTTGCATTGTTAAAATATATACATACTCTTTGGCCGGAGAGTTAGCTCAGTGATTCCAGCATCTGCCTAGCAAGCACAAGGTCCCGAGAGCAGTCCACCATAACCACATACCGCAGCGCCGGGTGACTCACACCCAGCCCACCAGCAGTCAGAACCGCACACCACAGTGCTTGGCTTGGTAGCCTGAGGCTGTAATCCCAGCATTCAGGAGGCAGAGGCAGGAGGACTGCTGTGAGTTCGAGCCTTGTCTGAGCTACATAGTGAGTTCAGGGCCAGCCTGAACTACAAAATGAGACCTTGTCTAAAAAAAAAAAAATTATTTTCTTCTATAAGAGTCAAATCCAGGGCCAGGGATATAGCTCAGTGGTTCCGGCGCCTGTCTTGCAAGCGCAAGGACCCGGGTTCGATCCCAGTAACCACATACCATACTGGGCGTGGAGACTCACGCCCACCAGCAGTGAGTTCCACATAGCACAGTGCCGGGTGTGGTGGCTCACGCCTGTCATCCCAGCACTCGGGAGGCAGAGGCAGGCAGATTGCTGTGATGTGAGTTGGAGGCTGAGCTCAGGGCCAGCCTGAACCACAAAGTGAGACCCTGTCTCAAAAAACCTAAAAAAAAAAAAAAGAGTCAAATCCAGGCGCAAGCTGCCAAGGCACGTGCCCCACCCCCCGCCTCTCCTTCTCTGTCTCTGTCTCTTTTTCTGTCTGTGGTAAAACACTTACTTCTGTCAAGTGGCCATTCCTGGTGTGGAGACCTCTCTGCTGACTGTGCCTGAAGTGGCCGAGAGCAGTGCAGGCTGTACAGCTAACCCCCCATGGGCTTGTTCCAGAGTGTCTCGCCGCGAAGACTGTGCGGCCCACAGGGCTGTGGCGGTGGGCAGGTTAGCGTCCTCCCCCAGGACAGCCTCAGTAGAGGCTGGAGAGTGGTCCTGACGCTGCAGCGCTCCGACGTAACACGACAGCTGAGGTCGGCGTGACTCCCCCAAATCCTGTCCCCAGAACTGAAACCTTAGGTGAAAGGGCCGGTCAGTCACTAACCACGGCCTGACTCTGGTCTGCTCTGTCCCCCACGAGAAGGCCTTGTCCCTCCTTTTACAGACCTTGCCACCTCCACAGTTTAGCCCTGCGATCTCATGTAGCCCCTCATCCCAACTTAACATGACTGCGGCCCCGAGGAGCATCAGCAGCTCTGGGGTTTCGGGGTCCTCACTTGCTCAGCTCTGGCCATCCTGGGGCCCCATTTCACTTCAGCTCTGAGTCTTTCTGCTTGAGCTGGGTCAAGCCCCAAGCAGAGGTCGGCGCCCGTGCAGGGGCCCTGTACAATGGCACTAAGAACTTTCACGTCCCGCCACTGCCGTCCCTCTGCAGGACCGTTCCCGTTCCCTTACTCACTAATGTCAAACTCCAGATTCCTTCCTCCACTCAGGTCCTGGACACCGCGGTCCTGCTCTCTGCGTCCACGGAGCGGCTCCTCTTCGGACCTCGTACAAGCGAGTCGTGCAGTGCGAATCCCCTCGTTACTGCCTGTTTGGCTCAGCGTAAGGTTCTCCAAGTCAGAACCTCCTCCCGGTTAGAGGCAGAATCATGTTCCATTGTGTGCCTCTGTACTGTATGTTATTTAGCCATGGCCATTTAGATGGTTTGGCACCCTGACTAAAAACCATTTGGTTATAGTTGAGGGTTTATTTCTGGGATCTGTATTCTATTATCTTGGTCTAGATGTCTGTGTGTTGGCACTGTACTGTTTTAATTACTGTAGATTATTAGTCTAAAGTTTTGAAATCAGGAACTGTGAGGTCTCCAAGTTTGTTCTTCTTTTTCAAGATTATTTTTAAAGTATTTTTAATTTCACATTCATAATTCATTTTCGGTTAATTTGTTTTTCTTTTGGCAGTGTAAGAATCAAACTTGGGTCCTTTTGCTTGCAAAATAGATGTGGTACCACTTGAACTAAATTCCTGGCCCTTCAGTTAATTCTTGTATAAAGCTCGAGACTGAGTATCGAGGGGTTTCGTTTCTTTTTTGCCTTCGGCTTTAAGAACATTCACATTCCACTTTAGCTGTTCAGCACCATGCACTGGAGATCAATGCTGCACTGAATTACTTTTGCATCTTTGTCAGAGATCAGCTGGGGCCCTAGGAACGCACTTGTGGGTCACCTACAGGAGGACTTAATGTCAGGTAACGGGCTTCTCCCCACTTGTTCATTGTTAGGCTACTCTAGCAGTTCTAGGGCCCGTGCCTTCCCAGGGTTAGGCTACTCTAGCGGTTCTAGGGCCCACACCTTCCCAGGGTTAGGCTACTCTAGCGGTTCTAGGGCCCACGCCTTCCCAGGGTTAGGCTACTCTAGCGGTTCTAGGGCCCACGCCTTCCCAGGGTTAGGCTACTCTAGCCATTCTAGGGCAGCGCCTTCCCAGGGTTAGGCTACTCTAGCGGTTCTAGGGCCCACGCCTTCCCAGGGTTAGGCTACTCTAGCCATTCTAGGGCAGCGCCTTCCCAGGGTTAGGCTACTCTAGCGGTTCTAGGGCCTGTGCCTTCCCACGGAAACGGCATGATGAGCTATTCCACATGTATGTCTGTTAACTACTTGTAGTCCAGGATGACCAAAAATCGCATATGTTTTCATTAATTTTTATAAGACAGTATAACAGGAAACATGAAACATCAATTTTATCAGATTTATCCAATACAAGAATTGACTGGTTGAAATGACAGCTGCTTGGGGCTGGGGATTTAGCTTAGTGGTTCCAGTGCCTGCCTTATAAGCACAAGGTCATGAGTTTTATCCCTGGTAGAAAGAAAGGCAGAAAGAAAAAGAAAAGATAAAGAAAGGACACCTGCTCAAGTGATGCTCGGGATAGCAGTACATAAACAAATGCACTCAGTGCCTGAGTGAGGCCCAGGGTAAACTGGTAAGTGGTTAAAACTTTGCTGTAATTTTTAAAGGTATTGAACTTGACCTATACTTCAGTTTGGGGGAACTGATGTCTTTACTACATTGATTCTTCTAATCAGTGAACATTGGATGCCTCTCCATTTGTTTAGATTTATGATTTTTATTAATATTTTATAATTTTCAGCATTTATAGTTAAAATCTATAAGTTTTGGATCTTGTGTGCATTTTACCAAATATACGACTAAGTTTTTATTTAATTTAATCTCTATTGGTACATTATGAATACACATCATCATCGCATTCAACATTGAGGGTTTGTACCAGAATATGACATGACTTGATTCTCATTTTTTCCCTTTTCCCCCCACCATGCAACCCCCAACCCCTAAATACATAATCTTCGTTTCCGTTTTTCTTTATTATAACCATATTCATTTCCCCCTCATTAGTTACCCCTACACTCTCTTCCCTTTTAAATATTTTCTATTTCACAATATGAACTATATATAATACAACTCATTTACAACTTCATTTTCTCATACCAGAGAAAAGATATGATATTTACACATCTGTGACCTGTTTATTTCGCTTATGAGGACATTCTCAAGGTGCATCCGTTTGAGTATGAATGACTCGATATTATCATTTTTAATGGCAGAGTAATACTCCATTTTATAAAAGAACCACATCTTCTCTATTCAGTCTCCAGTTGATGGACATTTGGGTTGTTTCCAAGATTTAGCTATCACAAACTGAGCTGCTATAAACACGGGTGCACATATGACACTGTGGTATGAATCTTTTACTTCCTTTGTGTATATACCTAGCAGAGTGACGGCCGGGTCAAATGGCACCTCCAATCCTGGCTTTTTGAGCAATCTCCACACTGATCTCCACAGGGGTTGTACGAGTCTACAGTCCCACCAGCAGTGGAGAAGGGTTCCCTTTTCTCCGCAGCCTCGCCAACATTTGTTGCTGGCTAATTCTGACATGGCAACCATTCTCTGTAGAGTGAGATGAAATCTCAGCGTTGTTTTCATCTGCATCTCTTGAATGACCAGTGATGTTGAGCATTTCTTCATATGCTTCTTAGCTGCTCTCACTTCTTCCTCTGAAAAGTATCTGTTCTTTTCAGATGCCCATTTTTGAACTGAGTCTTTACATTTAGGTGGGCTGATTTTTTTGAGCTCTTTATATATTCTAGATAGTAACCCTTTGTCTGAGGAACAGCTGGTAAAGATTCTTTCCCACATTGTTGGTTGCCTTTTTGTTCTGCTGGTGGTTTCCTTTGCTATGCAGAAGCTTTTTAATAGCATGACATCCCATTTGTTGATTTCTTCTGCCAATTCTTGTGCTACAGAAATTTTGTTCAAGAAGTCATACCCTAAGCCAATGTCTTTAAGAGTTTTACCTAACCTGTTTTACAGCAGGTTTAGAGTGTCTGCTTTAATATTTAGGACTCTTATCCACTGTGATTTTAGCTTGGCACACAGTGAAAGAAATAGGCCTAGTTTTAGTCTTTGGCAGGTTAAACCCCCATTTGTTAAAGAGGCTATCTTTCCTCCATTGAGGATTTTTTGCTCCTTTGTCAAAGATGAGGTGGCTCCGTGTATCTGGAGTGGTTTCTGGATCGTCTAAGGTGTTTGTTGTTGTTGTCGGTTTTTGTTTTTTAATATTTTCTCAGTGATTGTAAAAGATATTATCTTACTTCATGTTAATCTTTTTATTTTCAAACAGGGTCTCACTATGTAATTCAGGCTGACCTTGAACTCACTATATAGCCAGACTGGCCTCGAACTCATGGTGATCCTTCTGTCTCAGCCTTCTGAATGCTGTTAATATAATCATGCGCCACCATGTCCAGCATGCTTCACACTACAGTAACATTAAAATTACTCAAATTAATTAGCATTGTAGTTTACTTAACATTAGTAAGTAAATTAATATTCAGTAAACTCTCATTAGTAGAGAAAACCACAATTATTAAATGGCAATATGTTTTGTATATTAATTTTTCTTTTTGAGACAAGGTCTCGCTTTGTAGTGCAGGCTGATCCTGAGCTCAGCCTCAAACTCACAGGAATCCTCCTGCCTCTGCCTCCCAAGTCTGGGATTACAGGCGTAAGCCACCACACCTGACACTGTGGTATGTGGTATGTGGTTCTAATTGCTGCTGGGCGTGAGTCTCCATGCCCAGCATTGCTGTATGTGGTTACCAGGGATAGAACCTGGGCCCTTGTGCTTGCAAGACAGGCGCTGGAACCACTGAGCTAAATCCTCGACCCTGCATATTAATTTTATAAGCTTATGCCCTTGTGTGCACTGACTCTGGATTCATTTCTTAGCTTCTGCATTTAAAAAGAATTCCAGGATTACTTGTTCCTGAAAGTCTCACTGGGCATAGAATCCATAGCTGACAGCTTGTTCAGTCTTTGAAAAATGTGGCGCCCCCTCCTTGTGACCCCCACAGCACTGCTGAGAAGTCTGCTCTGACGCGCACCGGCAGGGCCCCATTGCCGTCCGTGGGCGATACGTGACTTCTCTACTCACTTTCAAGAATCTTTAAAATTCATCTTTACTTTTTAGAAGTTTATATTTTTGACATATATTTCTTTGGTTTTATGTTTGGAGTTTGTTCAGTGTCTTCAGCCTGCTGGTTTTTGTCTCAACCACGTTTCGGAGGTTTTCCATCGTCATTACCTCAGTTACTCCCCCCCCCACCCTGAGCTGACACCCCAGCCCCGCTCTGCCGGCGGCCCGCGGCCCTCTGACACGCTCCGGGCTGCTCTTCTGTTGTTCAGATGGGGGCTGCTCTCCTCCGGGGCCTGGCCCCCGGCATCTCTGTCCCGCCAGTGCCCCTGGGAGCTTTTCATCGCTGCTGTACTTTGTCAGTTTTGTAATTTTCTTTTGGTTCTTCTGTATAATTTGTTTCTTTTGTGGGTTTCTCTCTTTTTAAATTTTGTCTTAAGAGAATTTTAAACTTATTTTCAAAGCCTTTTACAGTAGAAAACTGCCATAGAAACCTTTCCAGATAATCCCGACATCTGACTCGATTGGTTTCGGCATCAACTGATTCTTCCCACATTGAAGTTGTGATATTCCTAGTTCTGAGTATGATGGGTGACTTTTTTATTGTATCCTTGACAGTTTACTGTTTTAGAAGAGTCTGGGTCTTGTTTTTGTGTCACCATGGAGTCATCTTGAGTTCAGCATGCAAGTCCTGGCCTGTTCCTGTGGGCCAAAGTCCAACTGACACTCGTCAGGGCCACTGTGTCCTGGCTTCCCTGGGGCTGCTGGGGGCAGAGAGGTCCCCAGGAAAGAGGGCCCAGGCCCAGTGCGGAAGGACTGCATTCGCCAGGGCTCCGGATTGTTACGGGGCTCCCGACTGGCACCCGGCTGGAGCTGCCCCCTCGAGGTTCCAGAGCACTGCCCAGCGTCTGCGGGGAATCGGCCTCCGCGGGCTGCCGTCTGTGGCGAGGCTTGGCATCCAGGAGCCTTCGGGCTGGATCTGGGCACCTCTTGGGGAGCAGGGAAGACCCGGTGCTGCTGAGTCCTCCTCCTGCTCCAAAGCCAACCCGCAGTTCTCCTGCCCCCTCTCCACTCTGCTTCGGCCTCAGCGTTTTCAGAGCGGCGCACCGCCTCGCTCGAGTCAGAACTGTCTCCAGCTGCATTCACAAGCAGAAGGCCGTGACGGCGGGGCTCGACGCGTCTGAAGGCAGCTCTGAACCCGAGGGCTCCCCTCAGCTGCTCCGGGCTGGTCGCTTTCTACAAGTCCCTTTCTTCTTGGCATCCTCCATTTTCCTCCTGGGCCGGCAGACGGCCAGCTTCACTTGTGTCAGAGGCTGGGCAGCAGCCTCCTGGACGTCAGGGGGAGCAGCAGCTCTCCCCACAGCAGGTGAGGTTGCTCCGGCTTTTCCTCGCGTGGGCCCGTCACCTCCGCTCTGCGGGACCTCAAGGTGGTGCC
>PVIR01000931.1:79725-145287 GCA_004026965.1 Petromus typicus | reverse complement strand
AGATTGGATCTTTCTTTCTATAAAAAAATTTTTAAATTGAAATCTTTATTGGTACATTATATATATACATCATAATTGTACTCCACAATGGGTATTTGTACCAGGATAAGACACAACTTAATTCTCATTTTTTCCCATAGCCCTACCCACCCTACTACCCCCTATCTACTTAAAATTTGTTTCCTTTCTTTTTTGTTATAATCTCATTATTAAAAATGTTTTTCTAAAGCTCTTTTAGTATAATTAATACTCCAAAACCAGGTATACTATTTGTACTGCATTTTACATGCTCCTTAGCAAACCACATTTATGTTAAACTTTTGCTGTGAGATCAGCCTAGAGGACTCTCATATACCCAGGCTTTGTAGGTCTGCATGGCAGTTGAACTTGCCATAGCTACTATGCGATGTATGGGATGGCTGTCCCTGACTGAGGAGAAATAGGCCAACAAGGTGGCTGGCCATTAGCACGTTCAGATATGAAAGGAGGCACAGTGGAGCCAGGACACACAGGTGAGAGTTGCCCAAGTAAAGCATAGAGCCTGGTCATCAACATTTGCTGTACAAGTGGGTGAGCAAGAAGGGTTTAGCCTGTGCTACAAACATCTTGTGTAGCAAGAGGACTGGGAAGACATAGATTAAATGGCATACTTTAATTATCAGTCGAAGATAATACCACTTTTGTGTCCAGCTATAGAAGTTTCTACTTAGGTGTGGAGCATTTGGCCCAAGATGCCTAGTGGATGCCTGAAACTACAGATGAATCTGAATATTCTGTTTACTGTTTCTTCCTATACCCACTGAGTCATAATGAAGCTTAATTTCTGAAGTAGACAAGGAGAAGATGAACAGCATACAGTAAACTAGATGATGTGACATTAATGACATATGCATCCTGACGTAGATTAGGTGGCCTATTAGCACCTGTTACTCAGACGGAAGCGTGTGGGTCCCTGGATGCCAGTCTGATATGGAGCCCCCACCATCTTGACTGAAGGGGTGCAGTGTAGCACAACTTCACCCAGCATGCTGGGTGGTAGCATAACATTCCATCACATGACTCAGAAAGGCTCAAGAGTTAAAGTTTCAGAGTTGTTTTCTTCCAGAATTTTCCATTTAATAATTTTGGAAAAAGTTGACTATGGGTAAGTGAAAAGACATCTGTGGGGTGACTGCTATATTATGAAGTAACCAACACCAGCCTGTGGTAAACAACCATATAATTGAGAGAAGTACACAGTCTAGTTGTGCTCCAACAGTACAGTAGGAGGTAGCACAGTGCTATAGTCCCTGAGAGATGAGAAACTTGAGAGGTAGGTCCCCTAATTTTGCAGTCTGTCTGCCTGGGATATTTCCCAAGTACAGCGCTGAAACTAGGTATCTGGGCAGAGCATAGCAGTTACAGCAGTTGCACCTTCTGAAACCCTCCCCTCCCCGGTCTGTCCCAAACAACAATAGAGAGACCTTAATTACTTGTTGGTGCCACTGAAATTTATGTGAGATGCGTAAATCAAATATGAGCTAAAGCCTTGATTTGACATTGAGGACTGAAGGGCTAGGGATATATGTGCGGGTACCACACCAGCCTGGAAAGCACAAGTCCTGAGTTGGATCTTTGGTACTGGAGGGAAAAAGTAAGGATTGAACCCCAAAATGAGGCCTCCCCTACACCATTCTAACAATGTCAAAGACAAACACTTGACCAGTGTGCCAGAGAAAGTTGAAGTTTGGGTTTGGGTTTAAAAGAGCTTGGGGATACCCTCGTGCTTTTCACAAAACAGCTGTAATCAAGCTTAACGCCAAATCTCCAAAAATTTGAGAGAATTGACCAGTGACTCTACTTTCTGCTAGAATTTTCTGCTAGTATTTTTCAGAGAAAAATGAATGAAATATCTTCAATTCATAATTCATTATGTCCAGTAAACTTACAGAGATTAAAAAAAAAAAAACAAACCCTGGTGCAAGGTACAAACAGACATTAGGAACCAATCCAAAAATAACTCAGTTTTGGATTTAGCAGCAACGTTAATGTAGTTGTTATAAATAAGCTCAAAAAGAAAATGAAGATGTTATTTGTAAACAAATGTAGGATCTCAGCAGAAAAATAGAAACTATTTTTAAAAAATGGAAGCTGTAGAACTCAAGGATCTAGTGACAGCAATGAGGAAGTTCCTGAATAGAATAGAAAAGAATAGATAAGGAAGGATAAAAAATCTGGCTGTGAGGATAGAATTCCCTTTTTATACAACATAGAGGAAAAATTGTTGACAGGAAAACTAGAAAGAGCTGGTACACAGGGACATATTAGACAGTATGTGCTATGGTCTGGGTCTACATGTCCCTCCAAAGCCTCATGCAGTCATGGAGGGGTGAGTTTAGAATGTGTGATGCTGGGATTAAGATAATGCGATTATTAAGCCACTGTGCCTGAGTGGTTGGTTCAGCATCGCTGTAATCCTCAAATAAGACAAAAGGAGCAGAAAGACATCGTTCAGGTCTCCTGTGCTTTTGCCACTGTGTGGCGCTATGAACTGTTTCCCTCTGTACTGCACCTCTGCCATATGCCACTGTGCCTCGGAGCCAGGGGATGGTGGACTAAAACCTCTGTGAACTCAAAGCCAGTTAAACCTTTTCCCCTTCTAACTTTTTAAATTGATTCTGTACATTTCGTATATATATTATGATCACATTCAACATTGAGGGTTTATACCAGTATGTGACACATCTTGATTCTCACTTTTTTCTAGTAAGTCCTAAAATATGATAACAGAAATGGATCATAAAAGTATTTTAGGACATAGAACCAAAAATTGATCAAACATAATGAAAAACATCAACTTCCAAAATTTAAAAAGTCAACAATGCCAAGAAAATAAATACAAAAAAGACCACATCTGGACATCACAGCAAAACTCTGAAATATATTTGAAAAGAAAAATTCTTTAAAACTACTATAGAATAAAAGACATAATAAAAGAAACATGAAACAATACATAAAAGAAACAATAATACGAGTGAAAGCTGACTTCTTGTCAGAAGCAGAAAGACAACAAACTAAAATCTAAAGAGATAAAAGGAAAAGAAGCTTCTCAGTGAAAATATCTAAAGAAAATGTGAAATACATGACATTTTCAGGTAAACAAAATAAAGCAAAAAAGGTCACCAGTAGCTGTCTGGCCCAAGGGATGAAAAAGAATGATGTCCATGCTGAAAAGAAATAATTTGAGAGGGACTCTTGGGTCTGAAGGAATAAAAGGGCATCAGGAATAGCAATTAAGGAATGAATTCCACTGACTGTGTTGGTTTTTTTTTTTTTTTTTTCCATTTTTCCTTAAGGACAACCGATTATAGCAAACATGCATAATAAAAATATAACAGTTAAAATGATAGAATTAGGTAGGCAAATGGAATTATGCCATGTTGAGTTAACTGTGTTTGGGAAATAGACAATAAAAAGTTCAGTGGGAGGTAAGAATGTGAAGAATCCCTAATCAGAACTTAAAAAGTGTGCACAGTTATTAAAGAATAACAGAGCAGCAATAAAGGTACAGAGAGGAAACTTGTAGATGAACCAGTTGCAGGCAATCAAAAAGGGTTCATCTAAAGACTTGAAAAGGAGGATTGAAGCATCAGAAAAATCAGTAAAAAGAAAAAAGTAGCACTTGGAAAAGAATAGCAAGACTCAACTATATCCAACCACCAAAGGATACTAAGTTTAAAGCCATAAATTGATGGAAAGTGACAGAATAGAAAACCAACTATACAGATACTCAGAAAGAAGTCATGATTATGTTAACATTGTAAAATTGATCATTATTGATTATTAAGTCATTGGTTATGTTTACATTGTAAAATCCTAGTCAAAGAGGCTAAAAGGAAAGAAAAGCGTTTGTAGTGATAAAAGGAGCAGTTAACCAAGAAGGTCTGTCTAAATATTAACATAAGCAATACGTGTCAAAATTCATGAACCAAAGAAGGCACAAGCAAAGGGAGACAGGGACAGACTTGCAATCATAGTGGAAGATTTCAAACACTGCCCAGCAATTGACAGAGCACGTAGATGCAGCTTTATTAAGTATAAAGATTCCCTGAACAACATTTGATATAAATGGCCTGTGTATACACTGTACCTAACAAGTGAGGCGTGTGTGTTTGAAACATTCATATTAAACATTCCAGGAGGTTTCTGAGGCTACATAAAGACAGTCACGCTGCCTGTGGATGTCAGCGCTGCACAATTCTAGAATGAACGATGTTCACAAGTGATGCAAATCCTCATGTGTTTTCTGTCCCAGTACTCTCAACTGTCTTTAACAGAACGTTACAGCTACTTAGTAAAGCGTTAAAGAAGGTAAATAATTTATCTCATGAACAGCCAGGCTTGTGAACAGCAGAAGTTCAAGATTCGTAAGAGTTGACGGATGTTTATATCAGAAACTTTCTTGTGATAAGAGAGTTCTTACGAAAATGAATTTCTTGACCATTTCATCCTTGCATCGTTTGTTTTTCTCCTGGTTAACCTTTGCATGCTGCTATGATGGTATTAGAGGGAGACATTAGTTTTGAAAAGTGATTAAATATTTTAAGTGTTTGTTTTGCTTAGTAATATCTCTTGCATTAACATTAAGATATTTAAATGCATATGTATATGTTAATTGTCAACGTTGGTTACAGTGCTATTAAGTTTAAACATTCTATAACATTAAGGCACAGTAAACTAAAGCACTGCTCGGAATAAAAGGAAAATTAAAACAATGTCCAGTCATTGCAAGGGTAGGTGGATGTTATGAAATAGTCTATAAACCATCAGATGGACTGCAGGAAAAGAAAGATTGACTTGTGGAAAGCAGCTTTTAAATGCTGTTTTAGAGGGAAATCATTTTATGAGCTTTATCCTGTCATGACTTATTTATTTTTGAAAATATGCCTGCTGTGTTTATAATTAGAGATAAGAAGATGAATCATAAATCCCAACAACATTCTTAACCTCAGGCAATATATAGCTCCACAATGATGTGACTGTTCAGTCATGGAAAGCATATTGTACCTGTCTCTGTAGGCACCTTCAAATGTGACGTAACATTCCAGCTCTCCAAACAGTTCCCACCGTCCTTCAGTCCTGCTCAGCCTCCGCAGTCCCGCAGAAAGACAGCAGTCTGCCTCTTTTGTGTCCCATTCAGTTAAACCTGCAGCTTCGGTTCACACTTACAGTGGGAGTTGGTGTCAGTTCAACCTCACAGTCAGACTCGACAGTGAAACAGTACACAGAAAATCCCAGGATGCTCCGGGGTGTGGTATCTGGGTCCACTGGCGGACAGTAGTAATCAGTCTCCATTATTTCTAGCACTTCTTGTCTTGTGACAGGATGGTCTCTCTTCTTGACCCAAATGGGACACTTCAGGTCAATTATGAAGTATTATTACAGAACACCAGTTCTCTTCTTTTCCTCTGTTTAAAAACAAAACAAACAAACAAACAAAAACCACATTAAATGAATGGTCACAAATTCAACAAATTTAGATACTGTCTGAGTTACAGTGAATTTGTAATCAACTGTCATTTTTTGGAAAATTGGTGTTTCTTGTTAAATGAAGATTAGTTAGTGAAAGTGGCTGAGCTGAGACACAACCAAAGATGCTATGGTGTGCTGTGGTGTGTTGTTGCACTTATTTTACTTCAGAAACATTTTTGCCAGCATAGTAAGAGGGTTGTTGGATCTCTCAAGTATGTGTCCTTAAAGAGCACTTTAAATCACCAAATTCAGTGTGGACAAATCCACTCTATTTAGCTTCATTATTAATTTTTTTTAAAAAAAGGACCATCTCTTAAGGAGAAAAAAAAGGTACTGCAGAAAAGCAGACTATGTACTTCAAAACTAGTCATTCATTATTCATTAATAGTGCTCTCATTCAAAGCAAAGAAACACTGAGCACCATGAGGCACAAAGACCTGTGATATCTGTGGGTGAAAATATAAAGAAGACAATTACTGGGGCCTCAAGATGATTAGTACAGTGGGAAAGACAGGTGAGTGGCAGAGCCCCCATATGAGGCATGCGTTAGAACTCTGTAGAAATAGGGCTTGTGGGATCAGAGACTGCGGCTCGCTTCATCTCTCCTGGACATGACCACCAATGTTCTCAGTTACAAGCAGCAGAAATGACTCTGGTGGGAGTAAATGCAAAAGGAAATTTTTAAAAGAAAAACTTCACATAATGTGCAGAGGGCTACAGAACAAAAGTTGAAAGTTAAGAACCCTAAGTAAGAGCTACATTGATGATGGAGAAGGTACCCGGGGCGGGCAGCCCCTCCACACCAGTGCTACACTTGTTCTTGACACAGACAACCCATGAAACTCCCATCTTGAGCACTGAGGATGCCTGTGGCACATTTCCAGGCCCATGTTTAAAGTCCAGGGTTAGAGGAGTCTATAATTCGATGCGCCCAAGAACTGGTATGGCCTGAAGTAAGTCTGTGGTGCCAGGACCAAGAAAAGCTCATGACTACCACAACGGCTTTATCTTGGAATAAATAAGAGAAAGAGCATTGAAACTGAATTGTATAATTTTCATAAATTCACAGCTGGGATAGATTCCTGCAACCAATGACAGATTAACAAGAGGAAAACAAGCACATTTCTTATCTTATGCAGTGAACATCATTTGATGGAAAAGTACTGGAAAAAAAGGTAGTGGCTAAAGAGTCTGCCTAAGTATGTCGATGACAAACAAAAGTAACATTTAGAGAAATAATGAAGAAAAAGCAGGCTTAGACTTGAGAGGTGGGAAGACCGTGAGAAACAAGATGCCTACTGGCACTGCCCACTCGGAGTTGAGGAGCGAGCATTACAGAGAAGTTACACCCAGAACTTACACAGGAAAAGGAGAGAAGGCGAGAAAGCCATGCTACCTTTTACACAAAGAAGGAAGCAGTGTTCCCCTCCAGCTTACTTGCATTTGACTCTACAATCCTTTGTATTCTGGGGAGAAATACCTTGGTTCTTTCTGTGCTCTGAGAACCAGGAATAGGTCCGAACCGCAGCAAGGTGAGAGGATCAGTCATGGCTGTGGAATGAAGTAAAAGATGCAAAACAAGAAGTATGTAAAAGACAGATCAACAGGACTCAGCAGTGGGTCAGCTGTAGGGGTGAGTGGGAATGAACGGCTCAGGAGAACAGAATGTTGATTTACAGCTAGGATCTGGGAATCAGTCTCGGAATAAGATAGGCAGCTACATGAGAAGGTTTTATGAGTGATGTTGGATTCAGCCTTGGATGCAGTGACCTTGAACCCCCTTAGCCCATGTACATAAAGATATTCCCTGAAGAACTGGTGCTTAGAGAAGATGGTCAAGAAAGAAGTGATAAAGTGCTGTGGCAGGGAGGAGGGTCTGAGTTAAGAAGGTACTTCGGATCTCTACTGCTTATGAGCTGTATATGCTTAGACAAAATCCTTGGTTTCCTCCAACCACACAATGAAAACAGCACAAACCTCTAAAATGCAAATAAAGAACTCAATAATGTACAGCATATACACCAGTATAAGTTTCCCTGCCAGTTTCTCTTTTGTTTTCATTAGTTCATGTTTGCAGTACATGATGTTTGCATTGCTCTTAGGGAGTGGGTACACATACTTAACTAATCTGGATTTTTTTGTATTCCCTTTCTCCTTCCCACCCTTCTTCTTTCCTCTATCTCTAGGTTCCCTTCCCCAATTTTCATAATTTTTTTAGTTGATGTTTATGATATATAATGATTACATTCACTGTGGGTAGTTGGTACAGGTACATGACACATCTTAAAATTTTATATCCCCTTCCCTTCCCCTCACACCCTATATTCAGTCTCTTGGTCCCTTAACATTTATATAAAGATCTAGATAACATACAGTGTGCACATCACAGTGTGAAATGCTCTGCCCAGCTGGTGAATCTCACTGGTCAGTGCTAGAGGTTTTGGTTTTGGTAGCATTGATGTGCAGATCCAAGGAGAAGATGAATGGGATGATGTGAGCAACAGAGTTCAGGGAGAATCCCAGTCCACTGAAGATGGCGGGAGGCGTCGGCCTCACGGAACCGAGGGAGCAGAGCCTGGAGCAGAAGGGTCAGTGTCGTCACAGGGTTCAGTGCCAGGGAAGGCGAGGCACAGGACGTGTCCATTCATGAGCAGCCAGACCGTTCACAGCGACCTCACTTGGGGAGACTCACTGAATAATAGTACATGAACTAGAGGTAGGGTCAGTGTTTCCCAAAGGAGTGGTTGGAGTGATTAAAAGCTACTGGCATTTCCTACAAGTAGGGGTGCTGAAGCTTATTTTCAGTTTAAAAATGCCAAAAAATATAAAAGTACCTTTCGATCCCAAGAATAAAACTAAAGTTACTAAATATTTTTGCCTGAGGTCTAAATTATGGTTTCCGTATATTTTTGTTTAATTTGAATGAAATTCTTGAGAGTTTAAAGTTGATTTGTCTTCTATTCAAATTTTCCCTTGTCCAGTAGGTATTGTGTGTATGTGTGTGTTGTGTATACTTTCGGATACTTTGTTCATTTTCACCTGTGTGCTAATAACTCAAAGACAATTTCCAGATAGGTAACCTGTGAGAACTTCAGGATAGTACTTACGTTGTCCACTGGTGGTTCATTTTAATATCTTTACCATTATTAGGTATTTTCTCCATCTTCTGTTTTTTGAAACCTTGATGGACAGTTTGGACGTCTTTGTCCTACATGATCCTCAACCTATATCCCAAAGAACAAACCTGTAAGTGGAGCTACGGTCACAAGTGATAGTTTTGTCATGGAGCTGTGTCACCGTGCTCAGGACCATCGTCAGCACTGTGAGTGGGTTCTGACAGGTGGAACCCGCAGGATGGAGGTCCGTGAACTTTACCACATGGTGTCGTCTCCCGAGGGAACAAATGGACTTGTGATTCTCCTGAAGTGACAACATGATTACCGCTCCTAAGTCTGCTGCCATCTGCCTGTTAGCAGAAAGCTTCCCTGGCGGGCTCCCTCCAGTGGGAACTAACAGTTTGGATGGCTGGGATACTAAGCTTAAGATTAAGAAAAGGGCAAGAAATATTTTATTGAAAAATATAAATTGTATGCATTTTATTAATAAGATGTATAGCAGAACATGTTAAACCACCCACAATCATCATTTAGATCCATAAATGGAAATTTGTTTTATTTTGCCAGTGCTTGGCTGACATATAAGGTAAGACCCAGTAGAAATACACAGAAATTCAGGCTCTATCTGGGAAAAAGACCATTACCAATATCTCTCCATAGATGAATACAAAGAGAGTCATATTAAGTACTGCAGTTTCTCCTTTTCTCTGTATTTGGAAATGGAAACCTTTGTTATAATAAATGCTTATGTTTCTTTGCTTTTACGTCCTCACCTTCCAAACAAATAACTTTCAGCTGAATCTAAAATCCAATGTTCTAAAAGTAAAAAGCAGTTAGGAAACAAAGTTCCCAAAAGAAACTCTCTGTATTGAACGCAATAAAATGCAAAATGAGACAGCATGAAAATTGAAGCTGAAAATATCCAGATTTGAGGGAAAATCAGGAAGTGGTGACCAAGAGGATTAAACACCAGAAAACAGTGCAAAATGGAGACATATGTGCGTGTGCTGGGGCTGGACTCTTGAATATTTATATACTGGTTCAGCTTCATGCCCCACCTGCTGCCTACAAATCTTAGGAAGCTTTGAAGAATTTGGATCTGTTAAAAAATGAAGAATTGCAGCTGTTACCAAGCCTGGCAGCTCATGCCCACATTCCCAGCATTTAGGAGCTTGAGGCAGGAGGATCTCTCGAGTGCTAGACTACCCAGTGTACATACAAGTGCAAGTCTAGACTGAACCATATGGTGAGACATTCTCTCAAACCAAAGAACACAAAACGAACAAAAAGCAAAAGAACTGCAACCTCTATCCTGTTTATTTCACAGAATAAGTCCTCCAATAACTTTAAGAATAAAGTTTATGGAAATCCAAATACACATTTTAGACTTATTAATGTAATTGATCAATATTGTGCCCGGTTTCTTAAAGAATCACAAGTAATATAAACCACAGTCAGAGTAGACTTGCAAAAATTACAGAAGTTGCGTATTAGACTGAAAAGAAGCATAATGGTTTTTTCCTTTCTTTTCTTTTTCTGTTTTTCCTGCAATCTTCTTTCAACATTAGTTTTGAAATGAACAGAAAATGGAAAACTTACAATATTTCTGCAGGAAAACTTGCATTAGGAGTCTGTTCCTAGGATTTTCCCTTCTCTTCACCTGAATGGCAGGAAGAAGTGATTTCACAGACTATTTCTGGCCCTCATTTCCACATATTATTTAGCACCCTAGGCCTTAGCTTTCTGCAGTGTAAATATTGGTGACTTGTAAATAAAGCATGATAGCAAACAACCGAGAGATCCCAGAAACCTTCTGCATATCTGTGGAGTTTTTATCGAAATCATTCTCATTACATAAAACTGAGATGAAATGTAACCAGTGTACCAGATAGATCTAGACAAATAATAAACCCATTGCTGAAAAAATGCCAGTAGAATGCCAGCAGATTTTTTGGATGTAGGTCAGGAGTCAGATCTGTTTCCACATCTTTGATTTACCTGCTCAAAATCTCCACTAGAGGGCCACAGACCTACTCAGTGGATCCCAGGCACTTGAGTGCCCTACTGAGTGTAGTCTGGCCAGGGGATGTGACTTCATATCTGGCTGTGATGTTACCAGGCTACCTGAGTCTGGGCCTATGAATGACTTTCTCATCAGTCTTCCGGTGTACAGAGTGTAGACTGAATGGGCGTAACTGGTAAAATGCCTAAGACAGTGACAAATGCTCAGGAATTTCTCAATTGTTGAAGCTGTTAGATGATTTTGGTGAAGTGCCACCAAGAAAAGTCTCTACCGTTTTACAGATCTTATCGATAAGCACAGTATCTGGTGTCCTGAGGCCAAAATTTTAATCCCAATGTCTCATGCAATGTATAGGAATAACAGGCCATTCCTGTGTTTAATTACACTTACCATTTGTAGTCTCATATTTGGTAAATATCTATAAAATAACAACTCCATTTTCTGTTCAGTGTTATTCATAATAGCAAACATTTCTCTTGAAGTTAAAGTTTCATGAAAATGAGAACCAGTCACCTGAATTTTCCAATTTGCCAGTTCTATAAGTAAATGCGTATCTTTGTTAGGTAGAGTTTAAGATAATAACTAGGGTGCTTTTTTCCTGCTAAACTATAACTCCTCACCCTCTGTCTTCTTCTGTTGGCATGGCTCCAGAAACTCTGGCAAATTTTCATAGGATGGTTTTGTTGTTGCTATTATTCTCCTGTCTGACCCAAATTACCTCTCTCCTATGTATTCCTCTGTATTTTGCATATTCTTACAAAAATGTCCCAAATAGGCAGGCATTAGGAAATGCTTTGTGAGTAGTATGATAATTTTATAGGAGATGGCTTATTCATTAAGTTTATATCAATCAAGTTGTCCAGCGATGCTCACGAACTTGTCCCCATGAAGACCTTTCCTCTGGGAGACTTTCCTTCAACCTCCTCCATCTCGTTTGCTCGGATGACTTTCTCAACTCTGCAGATGAACACCAGCAGTTCTATCATGATCTCTCTGTTCAGGTGTCTTAAAGTTTAGAAGATGATTCAGTAGTGGCTCCCCAACCAGTATATAATATTCATATAGAAATGTGTCAGATCGTATTTTGACAAAATGGTTGGCGGCACATTTTTGCATCTTTCTGCCTTCCGTCGCTCTGGTTCTGCCTGTTGGCCACACCCGCCAGGCTCAGGTTCCCTGATGTTTTTCGTTCCTTATCCTCGGTCCTTGTGTACTGTCGGTGTTCAGTGCCCGGGTCCTCTGACCTCCATCATCTCTTCCAGTCCTTTCTCTCTCCGACCTCTCTTCAGCTTTTGCTTCGTTGACTGACCCATGACCCACTTACTGGCGTATAATCCTTCTGGTTAATTCCTTTTTTCCAAATCCTATCAACACACATTCCCTTGCATGCTATCCCCTGGCCCCATTCCTTTTCATAATAATGCCCAGTCGGGAGTGGCTTCCCCAGAAGGCCCTGAGAGTCAGTGCAGTGCATGTGTTTCCCCCAGGCCTTCCATGTCTGTGACCATCAAACCCTTCAGGAGAACCCTACCCGGGCACCCAGCATCACCTCCGAGTATGGCAAAGGCAGTCATTTTCTATTTCTTCAGCAATAAAGGTTTAAGGAAAAAGTATAGATTATGTGCATGCTTATTTCGTAAGTATATACATACTGCTAATTTCAAATGCACAAGTCATGGAGCATGAAACGTCTCTGATTCTTAAACTCGTTTTTGCATATGAGCCCTTCATAAACATTGATGTCTCCACTTTTGAAATATAACAACAGTATTTGGCTTCATCACTCAGTAGAGCTTCTTGGAAGGCAGGATAAAATATTGGGTGTAGAAGCTCTTTGAAAATCATGCAGATATCAACTCATGTACAGATTTTATTATTTTGAGACAGATAAAATGTAGGGTATTAGATATTTTACAGAAGATCAGAGCCGACTTGAGAATCATGTGCAGACTCTGAGCAGCAGTTTTTCCTTATATGCGCACAGTCAGTTAACGAGGGTCCTCTGCCTTACTGACATTCTGGTAAGTCCTCAGCCAAACCTGACAAGGACAGAGAGCGCAGATGTGCTTCATTCTGAGAAGGAGGAATGTGACAAACCACACCAAGAAGCAGAAGTGCTCATCGGAATTGTCCCCTCTGTGTTTCATTTTGAACAGAGAACATTTAAGGCGTCCGGTAGTTTTTAATGAGATCTCGATTCTGAGGGTCAACGGCTCTAATGGCTGCTGTCCCACAGCAGGGGTCCCTGCTCCCTAGTCACTCAGTGCTCCGATCTCCAACCTCCTCACATGTAAAGGAGGGAGAGCAGACAGGGAATTGAATCAAACACAATTAAGGACCATTTTAAATATGTATTGCTTACCAATATGGTAGTTGACCACCCAGTTCACATTCTTTATTGTGCAAATGTAACAGGGACCACAGCTGAAAAACACTGTAGGTCTCCTGTTGGTGGTTCACCTCTGAAAATGATCGTCTTGCTGCAGGGGGTTGCTAGAGGGATGCCATCAAAAACAATCATGATATTTTCAAAAAGGAAATAAGATGAGCATTTACATTGGAAGTTAAATGGTTTGTTATCTTGCAAATATTTTAGTTGGTACTGCACAAAGCCGCTTGTTTCCTGAACTGACCACAAAAGTGACTGGTGTCTGTGTTTCCCTACTTTCTGCTCCTTCACCATCAGGGTGACATTAGGACAGGTAGCTCTTTCTTGTCTATTTCAGGCTTGTGATATTTACTCCACAAGTCTCCTGATAAGCTTTTATCAAAATGTCATCGCTGTAGCCTTTTTAACTCTAATAATTGGCACCATATCATGCATATATTAGGAGCTTAAGAAATATTTGTTTATGGTAATGATAGCTAATATTTGCAGAATGCTTAATATGTACATTTCTAAGCACTTACCTATATTAGTGAGTTAATACCTCTGATAGCCCTGGAGATAGGTCCTGTTGGATTTGTACATACTTCATGGCAAAACTGAAACACAAAGTTTCTAAATTTTTATCTTTTACACGTGGCAAGATTCTCAACATGGTTCTTTTCATGAATAAATGTTTTCTTCAAATACTTATTTAGATATTCCTTACCTTCAGCATGTATTTTACTTTTAAGATTTAACTCTGCTTTTGCTTTCATATACCTTCCTTTGCTTACTCTTGTTCGTATCTTTTATTCTCTTTTTGCCAGTTGTCTTCCTCTTAGAAAACATTTCTTCTAGCAGTCATCGGTTCCATCTTCATTTCTTAATATGAACTTTAAGGATGCATGTGTGTTTTTGTGCGTCTTCTTTATGGGCTAAGGTCAATACCTGGAGCATGTAAGGTACCCACGTACCTTATGCTCACTGAGGTTTCCCCCAGTGAAAATCATGGAGCTAAAAGTGCACACAGATAAGAAACAATTTCTGGTTCTCTGCTCAGCCCTGGTTCAGAACAGATGACTGAAGTTTGGCTCCACAGTAGGTGGAAGCTCGGAGCTGTGGACTGAGTGTGCCTGACGAGACATGCTGGCATTTAATTCCAGTGAAGAGTCACAGTGGAGCTTTCCCAGGGTGCTTAGGATCAGAGGAAGTCACAAGGATGGGACCCCCCCACAGTTGTATTAGTGGTTTTATAAGAGGAGGAGAGAGACCCGAGTTTGTGAGCTTCCTCTGTCTCCCTGGGTGGCGTCCTGCATGCGGTGAAATATGTGATGCGCTGGGACTCTGCTCAAAGGTGTCCAGCCCAAGAACGACCTCTCTGCAGATGCAGCAGACCACTCTTGGAGCTCCCAGGACCGCAGAGCCATGAGCCCTCAGAAATTTTATTCCTCAGACATTTCTCAGTCTCGTGTATGTGATTCTAATGACAGAAAATGGACTAAGACCCCAGGAATGCTGATCTTCATCTGAGTTTTGATTTGAAGAAGTTTCTCTGCCTCTCTGGTACCAGTTGAAGTCCCTGCTTAGACCTGGCTTCCTGCGTTTCTTTCTCTTTCCGAGTTACCCACACAAATTACAAGCCATCAGGGCAGTTCAGTCCTAGCTGCGCTTATTATTGAAGGACCGCAAAATGCCTCCTGTCCCAGGTGTCAGATAAAGCACCGAACAAGGTCTGCATTACCGCGGCCTCGGCAGGCCCTCGAGGACCTGAGGGAAGCGCACCCGTCAAAGGCCTCTGTGGGGCACGGAGAGTGCGATGAAAGTGGATTCAGAGTACGCAAGTAGCACTTTAAAATCTCCAAACCATTTCATGAGCTACCTATTTTCGTCTTCCTTTACCTAAGAAAATAGTTCTGTTTTGCTTTTAAGAATTTAGAGCAATTGCAATCACTTGCAAACTGGGGATATATTTTTGTATGACCAGTCGATCAAAGAAAATTCCATTCTCCCAGACTATTGAGGGCACTGATTCCTGCAGGCTCTTCCGTGTCCCTGCTCTTGCATCAGACAGAACCTGGTCAGCTTGCCGTAGCTGTTTCCCTGCATGTGAACCTGCTGCCAGAAGAGGAGGCGGCCAAGTGCGGTCCCTGCAGTGTCATCACTCAGACATATTTGTCCGCTTACCATTAACAAAGAGGACGGAATTTCAGAGCACAAACTAGGGGACGACCACACCCGCTCCTGTCAGGAATGACACATCCCTTAGCTCACCCTGACCAGTACTGAACAAAACGGTTACTTCAGAGGGAAGAGATTTTGAATTTATTTTATTTTAACATACAGTTGGATTCAAAAGAGCAATGCTGTCTTCAATCTTTCATTCTGTTAAGTGTTCAGAAAGTAGTGTAAGTTAATGCAATCACATTTAATTAATTTGAGAGAATATGATTATTATATGCTGTTCCAAATCCCAAGAAGAATAATTAGTTAGAAAGGTTTTATCATATATATTTTTTTGTTGGCTATGTTTTTTGGCAGTACTGGGGGTAAAACATTGGACCTTAGCACTAATCTATATCCTCAGCTTTAATATTTTTTTTTCTTTGTGATATGGACTCTCTATATTTCAATTGTTCAGGCTTCTCTTGAATTTGCAGTTCTCCTGCCTCAGCTTCCCAGAGTGCCTGAATTACAGAAATGTGCCACTACACCCAGCTCAGCTCTTTGCTTTGCAATTCTGGCACTGTCTTGTGTTTATAAATTAATACATGTTGATTAACTTATTTTTCAAAAGAAATTCCACACACCAAAACCAAGACTTGAGCACAAGTCAGTGGCCTTTAAGAGTTAAGAATTCACTGGGGCTTGGCCGACCCCTGTCTTCCAAGGAGAAAGAAAGAGAAAAACAAAAGCCTCAGTTGCAGTCCAAAGCAGCAGGCTTCGCGGAGGAGGAGAGCAGTGAAAAATCACCCCTTTACTAGTAGGTTTTTGCCAAGCAGAAGTAAACATTGGCTCGAATAGCGTTGTTTTTAAGGAATTCAGAATGTGCCCCACTCCTGAGACAGTGTTCACATTTGGGAGCTATCAAGAGATACGACAGTGTACACAGCAGAGACATGAGTCTAGATGAGGTTCTGGGGGCCATGTAGCCACCTAAGGAGACAGTCAGGCTTTCAGGCTAGACTGTTTCGTGCAGTTCTGTGGGACATCTCATGAGGCGTTTCCTGCTTAGGGTATGGCAGAGGCCGGATTTCTCACCTCTGGTGTCCCCGAGGGATACCGCGCGTGGGTCTAACACAGTCTGAAAGCTCTCAGCGATGACCCGTAATCTGCTGGTTAAGGTGGTCAAGAGTTCGCTGCAGAGAAGCTGCAAAAACCTCTGGAGAAGAGAGCCTCTTCGTCAGTGGTGTTGGTCCACAGGAAAAGATTCAAGGCTCTAGGAGCCGGGCGCTGGGTAACAGGATCTCAGAAGAGAGCAGAACCCAGATTCCACGGTGCGGATTGTACTCAGAGAGCAGACAGCCCCAGCCTCCTTTCCCAAGAGAGACCAGCTCGCAAACGCTGGACTCCGAGCAAAAGGCAAAATGCTCTCAGACTGTTTTGGAAAAGGCGGGCTTTTATATTCCCCCAGTACTGCTCTGGACAGCACGGACACAGTTGACAGGTTTGTGCTCTTCTGGGAGGACTCAAGCCAGTATTTTTGGATACAGAAATCAGACTTTGAAGGGAACTTTCTGCTGCTCAGACCGGATATATATATATGAGGAAAAACTAAAGAAACAAATGAGCAAAAATAGCAGTAGAGCACATCTGCAAGTGGTTCCTCATTTTCCTAAAGTCACTTGCTGATTTTGTTTCTTCTCTTTTAGTCTTCTTGTGGCCAAGTTTTGTAGTTTCTGTAGGATTTCTCTTGTAATTAGCCAGAAAAGTCAAATGGAATGTCTTCATCTAAGGCTGGTATCACATTTATAAAAACATAGTGATTACTTCAGTACGTTTACTAAGTCAGATTAGCAAGTTACTGGTTTTGTACGTAGACTGTATTATCATTTGCTCTGAATTATTTTGCGGAAATATTTCCCAAATGTTATCTAATCATCAGAACGGTCATCGACGGCAGGAATTTCTGGTTTGGTCCTTCCCAGCTGCAGCTATGAATCTTCTTCATCTTTTTTTCCTTTTAAAGTAACTTTGTTGACACTTTTGATAATGGATTCAGGTTTTAATTCTTTGCCTTAAAGTGTTAATCTAGTTTGAGGATGAAATTGATGTAGCCTTTGTAGATATCAAAATCAAACATCATTAGGAACCTGTGGGCTTCAAAAAATAACATTTTAAAAAAATAAATAACACCATGTATAAGGAAATTATTCATACAATTGTGATAGGCTTTTGTATTTCTTTCCAGTTGAAAGTAAATGTTTAATATATTTATTATTAAAATCTTTTTAAGTTGAGAAACTCATTAAAGATAAATCCAAAATCTTAGAAATAACCAAAATTAATATGTTGATATATCTTTACTTTGAAAATTAGAATCATATTGTCTGAGTACCACTGGAATGCTCTAATTTTGTACTTTTACTTTCTCTTAAATATTTCAGGCATTTCATTGAAATAAATGATTTTTAATAATGTTAATTATCCATCTAGCAATGAGCATTTAGATTGAAGCCAAAAGCCAATTACCAAAAGGTTTGGTTAATAAAGAGGAACTTATTGGGAGTGATTATATTTTTTCACTTTGTAGGCCAGGAAAAGCACTTTCTCCTTCGTATCTTAGGTTCATTGATTGATACTCTGTGAAGTAAAGTGATGAAAGAAAACAAAGTACAAAGCAAACTGAAGTTAATAACACCTGCCTGCCCTGTGTGGCCACAGGCTGTTAGAACACAGGAAGTTGTTAGAACTTGTATTTGCATAACACCTTGCCAAAGGAATGCTAAATTTGTAGACAAGCGACCAGGAACAACCCCTCCACACTTCAAAAAGGAAGGACTTTGAGATTCTGGGATGGCTGTTGTGGTTAAATGTGAAGCACCTCACAAAGACCCGTCCTGGGGGTTCAGTGCCTGTGCAGAAGTGTTCAGAGGTGCTGCCTCGGGATGTGACTTAAATACTCACCTGCTCAAAGGACTGAATTCACAGCTCCGTGGGAGCGAGGGCAGTGTATGCTTTCAGCCTGACAGGGGTGAGTAGAGAGTAGCTCATTTTGTGGCCGCTTTTCCTCAGTTGCTTCAGCTCAGAATACTCTTTACTCCAGAGTGGCACATGTTGGTGGCATGCTTGAACCTCCCATCTTCTTTGCCTGAAATGTCACATCTCACACTACTGAATCCAGCAGCTTCCCTGAAACTCAGCCAATGCTTAGGTGTCAGGGCCTTTGCTTAAACCGAACTTCTCTGTGCTTTCATTCGGTGGGGCCGTCCATTATCACTTGGGGTGTTCAGATCTACTCTATTCCAGCCATGCTCAGCTAGTCTGCACCCATCCCAAAGCAGTTTAGCTTTATGGGTCAAATATTGGATTCCAGTCTAAGAGGCGGATACGTGTCTTCCTAATGCCTTGTTTTCTCCAAAGCAGAGGAAAGGCTCTGGCTCTTTGGAAACTATATTCTTTCCATTCCTCATTGTTCTGGCCTTGTGCCTCCTCACATTTCCTGATTTTATTCTAGGGTGTGTTCATTTTTAGCCTTACAGTTATTCTTAGTGACCTAAATGGGCATGATCTTACTTTCTGAATATTCTCGCTCTTCTCAGTTCCCCGAGTGCTCACAGTTTAGCTTTGCTACACTGGCAGAGCTCTCCATCTTCCTTGCTGAGCACCTTCTGGACATGGTTACCACCTCCAACTGCACTGATCTGAGCCAGGTTTTACATTCCTCATTCTCTCCCTCAGGTCTTCCTCTCCTACTGTACCTAAATTCTGTGGCCCATTACTTTAAGTATTCTTTTGGTGATATTACCTGTTACTTTTCACCTTTCCCCTGAAATGTGCTTATTGGAAAAACTCCATTTCTCACGGAGCCAGGCCTCCGTTCCTTCTGCAACTCTACTAGAGCAGCAACAGGGCGGGAGAGAGGTGTGGAGGTGGCAGGCAGCCATCAACATGAGCGTCTAACACCTCTTCCTTCCCAGACCCCCCAGAGAAACAATTCAGGTATTAATCTCTTTGGCCATGGGAATGAACAGGAGGCCTCAAAGGACAAGACGAGCTGGTAACACTTGACAAGATAGAATGCAAAGGTGTGTCTTCTCTGTGGAGAACAAACCATCACTAACCCGGAGCAACTAACCAGCTAGAAATGCACTGTTTTGGAGCACCTGATATTTAGAGGAACCATAAGCTTCAGGTGGCAGAAGACAGCACTCCACGGGAAAATGCCTTGTTGAAAGTGCGTAGTGAATTCTTAGATATTTAAAGCCCAACTCTAGTTCCCAAAAGGGCTTGCTGTGACCAACTACAATTCAAGAGATTTCATCCCTGGACAAATGGTACCGAAGGCCCTAGACTCTGATGGCAGGACCAACAGAGAGCTGCCAGGAGGCGCTGCTCCAGTTCTTTCTGGTCTCTGTAGGAGGAAACAGATCAGGGGAAGAGACTGGTACAGGAAACAGTGCAAAAAGTTCTCCAGAATGATGAAGTCCCCAAATACCATTTAAAATATGCTCTGTGAACATGGTGTTTTAGACAAAGAATATTTAAAAAATTAGCCTCCACCTGTCCCCTATGTGCCAAATCCTAACAAAACAAGGGGGAAAAGGACTACTTACGTTGTGGAAATCCATTACCTGACACATCTTTATGACTTTTGAATGACTCTCCGCTTTTAACCTTCCCCTCCCTCCACCTCTCAGTTCCATTTCCATTTGCAGTAGACCCATCTCCTTGTTTCTTTTGGCCTTTTATTTTGCTCTTTGTTAATATATTGGGTTTCTCTTACAAGAGAAACTATGTCTCATTTAAGCCTGCATGTCTGATTTACTTCCTTTGAGGTTATGTTTCCACAATGCATCCATTATCCTACAAATGACTCAAATTCATCCTTCTTGCAGCACAGGAGTATTCCATTGTATCTAACTACCACATTTTATTTACCCATTCTTCTATTGATAGGCTGACTTTGTAACTGGCTATTATGAATTGTGTTGTTAGAAACATCAACATGGATGTATTGCTGTAATACATGTTCAAACTCAGGAAGACACCTACAAGGTTAGCTGAGTCCAGTGGGATTTCTGGTTTTCATTTTATGAGAAATCTTCATACTGATTTCCATCACAGTTTTCCTAATTTTCACTCCCACAAAAACATGTATGCAGGCCCACACAAACACATACACAGCCTCACCAGATGTCTTTGTGTTTGATTTCTGAAAGGTGGCCATTCTTTCTGGACTAAGACAGAATCTCAGTGTTGTTTTAATTTGGATTTCTCTAATGGCCAGAGAAGATGAACATTTTTTCACACAAGTTCTTGAAAAACAAATATACCAAACAGTCCAGATCGGCACAAAGGGACAGACAGCTGTGAAAGTATCCTGAAATTTCTCCTTTGAAAGGCTGTCTTTCCAAAAGGAAAAAGGAGTAATGATTTATCTGAGATTTTAATTTTTTCCAAATTTGTATTAAGAAGTAGTTGGTAGGCTGCAGAATTGGCTCAGTGGTTCTCATGTCTGTCTGGCGAGCACAAGGTCCTGAGTTCAGTCCCCGGTACCACATATCACAGTTTTGGGTGTGGTGGCTCACGCCTGTAATCCCAGCACTCAAGAGGAGAGGCAGGCAGATCACTGAGTTCAAGTTTCACCTGAGCTACATAGTGAGTTCAAGACCAGCCTCAACTACAAAGGGAGACCCTGTATTTAAATAAATAAATAAATAAATAATGAAATAAAAGAAGTACTAGGAGAGTTTAGGGATTAGACACAGAGCATAGTGAACTTAGGTAATGAAAAGAAACTGGACAAGTAACTCCAGAACCAGAAAAATAAAAATACTAAATTTTGATAAAACATACATGCTTATGTTGGCAGTGAATAATACTATTTATGTAGTGATGATATTATAAACTCTAAATATGGATTTAAATATTTTGACTTGTAGAGAGCAGCTATTAGGAGGCCATAAGGAGATGCTGGTTATGCACTACAAGGAAAGTATTAGATATAACAGTGAAATAGATGAATAAAATAATATATGTATACATTACTTATTAAAAATAGAGATCCACATAGAAGAAACTAAAAGAAATTGTTATTATTTGTCTCTGGATCTTAAAACTTATAGCATAATTTGAATTTTTAACAATATTATACAGTACTCTAATGAAAATGTAAGTAGAACAAAATGATCTCACACTCAGACACACACACACAGTTATAACCACAAGCAGGCACTCCAGACTTCCTGAGAACGTGATATGTTTCTACTTTTATTGCTTTCTGAGAGCCTAACTGGATGCTGTCTTCTTTCCCCTCCAGCCTCCCACCCCATTCTGCCATCTTTGCAAATTACCTCCCCTCAGATTCCCGTGAGAGATTCCCAGTCAGAGAACTGTTAGGTTGATCCATCAGCAGATCTGACAACCAGCCTCCACTAAGATGTCCTGTCCCCGTCTTCTCTCCAGAGGGATCCTGCTCCCACAATGGCTACGAAACTCATTTCTCCCTGTCTTCCCAAGAATGTCTGCTTTGCCACTGCTGTCTTTATCAAACACCAGCCCCCTCGCACGTGTGTTATTGAGTGAATTATCAACACTCTTATAGCTACAACCTTAAAGAAAAATACAAGTTAGTCCTCACTGGTCCGGATTTCCCTCCAGCTCCAGACAGACTGCTGCTGTCCCTACCATGATAAAACTACTCTGAAGAGTTGTCTGTGTTCTGTCTCCAGTTTGGCTCGTGAATAGACATTGTAACCTTCCAGATTTCACCATGAGCGTACTTAGATACTTGTTCCCTTTCTTTTTGCACAAAACACACATCCTCTCCACAACAAAATGTGAATTCTGTGAGCTAAAAGGATTCATCTTTTGTGCTTCTGTCCTGAAACTTAGGACATACATCTGAGCCTCAGGAAATACTTATGAGCATATGATTCAAATGTAGAAAACTTTTCCCAAAACAACACATTGATTTTTCAAAAGATATTTTAATACATAATTCTGGGACAGAATGAAAAAATTGCTTTTTATAAAAAATCCAAGCTTTAAAAAACCTTTTATTTAAAATTAGTATGCAACATGAATCAAATGCAAATATATTTTATCGTATTATGCCAATCTGTGTGCAAGTTGTATACACAAATATAACATGATACGAAATAGCTAAATATTTAGCAGTATAAGTACAAATAACGCATACTACGTGTGAGCTGTCACTGCCTAAACATTAGAATGTGCAGCACATTTGTCCCTTGTCAGGTGTGGTAACCAGCTCAGGACTTAATTAAATCTTCCTACAGTTTCCATTTAGCAGGAAATACTTGTTGCTCTGTAGATGGGTGTGGCAGGATCCTTCTGTGCCAGGACTTACCATGACAGACGCTGCTGACAACGGAGAAGACAAGGCAACAACTCTTTGGCAGAGAGGTGTCAGTACCACCTGCTGGCTCTTGCTGTAGTTTCTCTTTCTCTCCTCCTTTTTTATAATTTCTCTCTCACCCCCTTCACCACTCAGATAAACATGCCCAGGTGTCCTTAAAACTTATGATACGTCACAATGTGAAATATCCCTTAACAGAGTCAGTTTTTTCTGTCACTACACTTGTCACTCTCTTCTCCTCCCAGACATCCTGCCTCTGTACCTCCTGCAGGCTGGCATTGCACCCCCAGCTTCCCCAGGTGCTCCCTCTCCCCGCCCTGTTTCATACCATCATCCTTCATTTATCCAAAGATGGGGAGTTTAAGAGATGTCTAAACAAATGGAATTTCTCTGAAGTATATTCATATATTTTATAGAGAGAGTGACTGTCAGTGTGTGTTACAAATGCTGACCGTAGCTGTATATAGTAAGACATATATCACTGTTTTGTAGGAAATTTCTACCATGTCCATATTCTTCAATATCAGGGCGAGACTAGATTCAGGACCTGCCATTGATGTGCAGGTCCCTTACCTAAGATGAGTTAGTGTTAGCTTTTAAGATATGTACGCCCCTCAGTACATATTGAAAACTCAAGTCATCTCTAGATTAATTCTAGTACCTCACACAGCATAAATGTTAAATAGTTGTTATATTATATATACACTTAGCAAATAATGACAAGAATAATGTCTGTGCATGTTCAGTAAGGTCAATTTTGTTTTCCATATATTTTCCATATGTGTCTGTCAGGATCCGTCCATGTGGAACCCAGGGACACAGAAAACCAGCTACTGCTGGGGACTTTCACACATGACTGTGAGATCACTCTATAGTTTTGTGCATCTATTATGCTTGACTTAAGAAACCAAGATATATAGCTTTTTGAAGCAAATTAGTTAACCTTATCTTTTTACCTGTTGAGAAATATACAACACTGGAAACTTAGCAACTTGACAGTCCACTAATAATCTAAAACAAATCATCAGTAAATGATTTGGATGCAGAAATATCTTAGGGAAATTTTCATTAACAAGAAAGAGATCTGATTAGTCCTTATTCTATGTTTTGAAACACTTATATGAGGATTATTTATTCACCAAGAGCCTGACATAATTCACTGGTACAGTTATTTGATGAGGAAATATTACTGGAGGTAGTCTGCTGGAAAATTAGAACAAAAGGTTTGCTACTTTATTTTCATTTCTTGCCCACAAGGCTGTTTCCTCCTTAATGCAAATTGATTTGCCTTTTCTTTATGGATTAGAACGACATGTAGAGGGAAGAGAAGTTGTTCTAAATCCTCCAGCACAATGTACTTCCATATTCAGATTGGTGGTAATGTATTTATTGGGATTTGGGCACATGCATCTAAATGATGCTGTTTTCGAGATTTCTTCTGTGCATAATATTTTACGAGGTTTTGTGAGAAAGTAAATATCGGCTTATTTTCTGAATGTTTGTTTCATGGGTTGCCTGGCACTAACCTGTTCTTGAAACTTTGAAAGAAGAGAACAGATTCAGGAGGCTAAGGTAGCAAGGTCACAAGTTCTAGGGCAACCGAGAGTGACCTTGTCTCCACATAAAGAGGAAAATGGGCTGGGAGAGTTAGCTGACGGCTAAACCAGCAGCTATAGTTCTACAAACCTGCTCCAGAGGACAATCTGTTTTGCAGCATATTTTAATAAGGCTTTAGAAAATGTCATATCTGGTACAGTTATTATTGAAGTACTCTGGAATTCTACTGCTCATTACTTTTAATAATTCACATTATCATTCCAAAAGCATTCATTCCATTCAGGTTTCCAGATTTGTGTTCACAGAGTTTAATACATGTTTTGTATGTGTGACTATACACACACACATGTGTATATGTATACATATGTGTATATATATGTGCGTGTATACATATACACATATATAATGTACTTACAAATATATTTTAACTACATACATGTGATACACATGTGTGTAAAGGCATGTGTAGTAACAAATACCACAGACAAGAATAGTGATAAAGTTCAGACCCTCAGAAGTCAGGAAGGATGTAGTTCCTTTTTTTTTTTTTTTTAAACTGGGGCTTGAACTCATGACTTTGTGCTTCTGAGGCTAAATATCCAGCAAGAGGAAGGATGTGTCTTAGACTTTCTGTTTATAGCCTTTCAGAGGCTGTGATTTCTGCCATGGCCATCATTCTGTGGAAGTGCAAGATATTCTGAGACGTGGATGGAGTCACAGACTGAGGCACAGGGTCAACCTGCTTGGCTTTGGGGGTCACCCCAGGAATTAGTGTGGCAACTTCTGGGTGCGTTGCGGGGGGATATGAGGATATGGCTTTTGGGTCCATGTCTGCTTCCTCACCCTTTCTCCCTGGCGTGTTCCTCTGCTCTTCTTACCTGCCTTGAGTTTAGCATTTTTGCTCCACTTTGTCCAACTGGACTGAACCCCTTTAAGACATGAGCTAATTTAGTTTCCCCTCCCCTCCTGGTGTCAGGTATTGTATCCAGTCATGGGAAAGCTGAGCAAAAAGGCAAAGTCTACATGTCACAGATCAACAAATTCAAAACCACTGAGGCAACAGAAAGATTATTGTGTTCAGGGAACTGCACTGAGGCAGGAGACTAGGGTGTGGCAAAGTGGCCAGACAAGCGGCACAAGCTGTCAATCACTGAGATTCAGGACATGCGCAGTACAGCTTCCATGCCCTGCACCCTGAGGTCAGACGCTGCTATCCTCAGTCCTTCCGGTCTAAGATGAAGCAGGTCTCTGCTAGATGGCCTAGATCTGTCGTCAGTGATGGCAGCTGTTGGCCTCATGGCCTTTGCCTTTTATCTTTCTAGTGGCTCCCTCTGCATCCAGAGCATATTTACTTTCCTGCTATAATGCCGTCGTTCACTCTGTGGAGCACTTCTTTCAGAATACTTTTTCTTCCTTCTTTTCTTGCCTTAACTACCTTTCATAAATGTGGAGCCTTACTATGGAGTTTCCCGCCCGATTCTGTGCTGAGGACACCACGAGTCTGAAATAAACCCCAGAGAGCCCACAGCACCGTTTTCTCATGCTGACGGCATCATCTCCAGGAAGCTCAGAGGCCAGAAGCATCCAGGCTGAGGAAGTCTGTTGCTGTATTAGCTCCTTTCCTTTCGTTGCTGAGACAAAACACCTGACATCCCAAGTTAAAAGGGAAGGGGCTCCTTTGGCTTATAGTTCATAGAGGTTTCAGTCCATAGTTGGCTGGCTCTGAGGCTAGGATGGCAAACAGGCCTCACAGAGGAGACAACACCTGGCACACACAAGGCGACACAGGCAACGAGAGAGCTACAGTCCATGGTGGTGGAAGATAGGAAAAGCAAACAAGCCTCCTTTAGAGCGTCTTTCTGCCCCTTTTAGCTTGTTCAGACTACTAGGATTAGGGCGGTGCCACACCACTCACTCACCTGTAGCGCTTTTGTAATCACACATCCTTACCCTAGCATCACACATTCCAGATTCAGCTACCTCTGAAAAGAGCCTACCTCCTCTGCCTAGGCTTTGGGGGGGACATCCAAACACAAACCGTAACACCTGCCCAGGGCAGGCTCGTAGAAGGTTCTCAACAGTCATTCAGCAAACAAAGAACAATTTAAACTTCATTCTCAGATGAAAAGCCTTTATGATTCCTGGTTGTATACGGGGCAAGTAAAAGGATTTGTTTCTATATCAACAGGTCTAAGTGAGTCTTAAACCCCCAGTGTCTGAACCTGGCTTTGGAAGTATTGTGCTTGATGGAAACTCCTTCTGGAGCCTGAGTTCTCTGCCTCTGCCTATTTTTACCCTTCCTTGTTCGGTTTTTTGTGTCTTTTAATGTATATTTCAGTGAAGGTGGGAATAAACGTGTGAATAGGGGCACACTGGAAGTCAGAGTTCAGAATGTATGTTTAAAGGAGAAGCTCTACACTCCACATGAAGAAAGTTTTCAAAAATCTACTTTTGCCAGCAATGAACTTCACAGCAAAAATTTCACACTTTAACCTTATTCATCTTTTAAAAAGAAACTAGTCTCTGTTGATGTGTAGCCCCTTTTCATTTGCCCAGTTTGTGAATTATTTACTTTTCTTGTTATTTCTTTTTCTTTTTTCCAAAAATCTGTTTTCCCACTAACTCTAAGGAAATACTGCTTTGTAACAGCTAGGAAGAGAAAAGGAGTAATAGCTGAAAACATCAACTTTGGGAACTTTTTTTACATTAAAAAGAAGTTTTTAATATCAGTTCATCAACCTGTTTGAACAAATGAGTAACAGAAGAATAATTTTATCTTCTTTGTTTCTACTCCAAAGTAATTAAAGTTATTCTGACCATGCTGAAATAATTAGATACAATATATGAACGTGCCTCCATCCTCCATTCACAATCTATCCACAGGGCCGGCAGGCCCAGTGGAAATTGCAGTAAAAGCCACACTGAAGCATGCAGGTTGCATTTTCAAATCACCATCCGAGAATTTATAAATGGCTTTTTTTTATTTGATGAGAAACCGACTGATAGTGTTTCCTGTGGTGCCTGGTGTGATGATTAGAAGACAAACGGTTCAGAGAACCTGAATTCACTACTCACGAATCTGTTGCTCACTTCGCCTCAGTATTCTCACTACACTGGAACTGATAACACTTAACCTCACAAGCATGAGCTGGGACAGGGCTTCTCCAGTCGCTGCCCCAGCCCTAGCCCCGTGGAGGCAGCGTTACTTGAGAATTTGCTGAAAATGACATCTCAAGTCCACTTCAGACCCAGAGGATCAGAAACTGCCCAAGTGTCCAGCACTCTGTGTGTTTCAATGAATGCTGCAGGGTCTGACACATGCTGAAGTGTAAATGACCGTTCCAAGGGGTGACAGGTAGCATGCGTGTGGAATAGAAATGCCTCAGCTGTAGCACCTTATCTATCCTGCAGAGTTTGTTTTGGGGAAGGTGTTTTTGCTTTGTTTTTTGTGGCTTGTGTTTGGTACCAAGGATTGAACTTGGGACCTTGTACTTGCAATCCAGGCACCGAAACTACTGAGCTAAATCCCTGACTGTAACATGCTAACTACTATTTTGGGAGTGAAAATTAAGATTTTGGCAAATATCTGTGTGTCACTGGAACTTATTAGAGCATAAGAAGTAAACAGATAAGGGCCCTGACTTCAGTAAATGTATAGCTGCTAGTGTTTAAAAGGAAGACGGTTCCAGTACCGTGGGATTAAGTGTTTCAATAAGGGTTTGCAGGGAACCACTGGACAGACTTGGGAGATCTAAGTCAGGGGAGGCTGCCCAGGATTTCCAGGCCTGAATGACAGTTGTCCTGGTTTCTTAGGAGTTGGCATGGGCTGATCTAATTGATAAAAAGGGAAGCCAACTCTGAGCTAGTGAGAACAGGTACCATCCGTAGTCCTGGAAGTAGGAAAGGACACATTTCTTAGGTGCAGGGGCTTTGAATGAGACTGCAGAAGACAGAAACCCTCCAATAGTGCTGGTGGGAATGTAAACAACCACTATGAAAACCAGAGTGGAGATTTCCTCAACAAACTAAAACTATAAATTCATTTGACCCAGCTGTTCCCCAGGTAAATAGCACTTAGAAGAATTAAAGATGTCATATTAAGTGTTCTATGCGTACCCATGTTTATAGCAACACGATTCATAGCTAAACCTTGGAAGCAGCCTATTTGTCCATCAGTAGTTGAATTAGTCAAGAAAATATGGTGTTTACTTACAATGGAGTATGGCAGTGCCATGAAAGACAAACTCGAGTTATCTGCAGGGACGGGTATGCACCCGGAGACCATGATGGTAAGTCAAACAAATCAGACGCACAAGCTTCAATATTACACGGTTACTCTTCTGCGAGAAATCCAAAACACAAATAAAGAGCAAAATTTAGAAACAGATGATAGAAAGTAAGGAGCTACATCTTCCTCAAATGAGAAGGGGATCAAAGATGGAAGGAGTGGGGAGGGGCAGTAAGGGAAGAGGATGAAAAAGAATGAAGAGTGTTATGGCCGTGGACCAGCTCCCCACAATGGACTTAGTCATTGTGCGCTGCAAACACGTACTAATAAAGCAAATTCTGAGGAAATGAGAGGAAAGGGTTACGAGCCAAAAGACAATTGAGATCCAAGCATCTGGGCGCCACGTAGAGATCCTATCAAAAGAGGCTCTATAAATCCCCCTCTTATGGACAGGATGCTGCAAGTACTGATAAGGTGGCGCCAGTTTTGAATCAGGGAAATGAGACAGTGTGACCACAGTCTAGAGGCAGGAAAGTCACGTGGGAGCCCGTGTCAACATCAGAGTGATGAGGACCTTTGGTCACGTGGAAAAATCAAGATGGAGCAAGAGGAAGTAGGTTGAAGACATGGAAGTGGTAAAATGGGTGATACCTGGGTGACAGATGACATGGAAACGTATGTAGGAAGTGTGTAAGTGTTTTAACCTATACATCTCTTTTAAAAAGTAAAGGGCATATCTCTTACAAAACGGTTATTCTCTACATTTCCTTTTAATTTTATATGTGTTAGAAATTATATAGCATAGCCAGGGCCAGAGATAAAGCTCAGCTGCACCATGCCTGCCCAGCAACTGCAAGTTCCTGAGTTCAATCCTTGCTGTCAACAAAACAAAAAAGAAAAGAAGAAATGATATAACCTAGTGTGTCACCTTCGATGTCCCAAATCAGTGAAAAAATATTGAAAGATTTTATCAAGCTGACAGCGGTAATATCTTTTAAATTTGAATACACAGTCATCACTATGTGTATGAAATAACTGTGCTCCTGTTTCAGCACTTGTTTTACTTCAGACTTATTAGAAAACAATTATGAATAAATAAAAAAATCATTAATTTAGAGGTATCAGAACAATTCATAGCATGCAAATAACCAGAATAAACCCTCTACTGGTTCCCCAAAAACGAGTCCATGAACATGTGCTTTGTAAACGTGAGGTTCCTCATTTGCTTTCTCTGGCAATGAGACAAGTGAACTGAGTCCTGCGCATGAAGGATAATAAAAGTGGGAAGAGTTTCGGTCCAGGTGTTAATGAGTAATGTGTGGGTGTTACCAAGCACACCCAGAAATGACCTATTTCAATAACTCCTTGCTCATAACCTGTTAATAGCAAAGACCTGTAAGAATTTAGAAAAGTTTAGGGTGTTGGCTGGGGCTGAAAGAATCTAATTATATTTTATTTCTCCTTTCCTTTCTTCATGTTAAGAAAATGGGCCCTAATGCATAAATGGAGAGACATGTTTATCTTTCTTTTTCAGGTATGCTGTACCTCGTACTTGCAAATATTATAATAAATGATGGAGCTAATTAGTCCCAGGGGAAATTAGTCCAAGCAAATTAGTCACTGGTGTTCACTGTGAAATTTTAGTATCTTGTGGCTCAGAGATTATTTAGTGGCTTCTCCTGCATGCCTGTTTTGTTACAGTAAATTCAGCTCCAATGATAAGGATGGCTTGTTAAGGGCCTGCCTTAGTTTTCCCATTGTATTTTCCCTTGGTAGAAACTTGGCACATGGCCCAGAAAGTATTTCATCTGAATGGAAATCATCAGGCTAAACTGGGACAATTGACCCCTTTCCCCTCTGATGCACTTCCGGTGGTGTGGAGACCTCCAGCCAGTGTGCACTGAATATCTTCATAGCGCGTGTTCTTCCTTCCCCTTTAACTACATCCGGGACCTTGAAGTGTTTTCATACATTAACGTGTGCTTTTAAAAGTGAAATTATGGATAAGCCACGAAATCAGAGGTGTAGCGAAAGGCTTTGTCTCCTTCCAGGGTCTCACATGGTGATGACATGGCGGGTGACAGTACTTGTCAGATCTAGCTCTGGGGAGATTGGTGCTGGGCCCGTGAGCTTGGTGGGAAGTCACCACTGAGACTTGTACCAGAAAGCAAGGGGCTAGTGAGCAGCTCATCACAGCGCGTCCAGTTCGCAGTGTGTGCCGTGCGCCCTGTTCTACCCAGTTCTTGTGCTTAGTCTCTAAGTTATGATTCCTTATTAATAGGAAGCAGAAGACATTTGATCATCTCACAGCTGCATAGATTGAAAGTAGTAGGATCTGGCCGGAACTCCAGGGGCCTTGACTTCCTGTCTAACTCTGCCAGGCTCCTCAGCTGTCTTCCTTACACCTCAAGGTATTGCAGAGTGAGGCTTAAAGGGATAAATGGGTATTTTCACAAATTTCTCTTATTCGTGTTGCTCTCCTAACAGAAAAAAAGATAAAGCTAGCTACTGTTATTTACAACTGTATTCCAACTTTAGGGAGATCAGAGAAAGCAAATGGCAACTTAAAGCTCAACTTCTTTGTACCTTCGTTTTTTCAATGATGAAATGGGGAAATCCTATTTTGTAACATTTTTGCTTGCAAATTATATATTAAAGCATTTAAAATCTTGTCTAACACAGGAGGTGTTAATATAGATTTCTTGTGGATGGGCTCCCTATATTGTTTTGTAAAGTGCAGTTTTATAAATGTAGAATGATACTGGGTCCTCCTAACAGTAGGTACAAATTTAATAGTCATAACATGATAGAAAAAAAAATAGTTGACCAAAAAATAAGAGAAGCCTGTCTCCTATACTGCTAACTTTAACAGACAATTTGTAATGTGTTGAAGATACATGCTGCTCCTGAAGACATTTTCCTCTTAGATCCTTCAAAACTACATAATGAAAGAGTAAGAATGGCTGAAAATAGGTGCTCTGAGGAAGAATTGTGCAATGGAGAGCTTTAGTTTAGTATCCTAGTTGCAACTCATACTGGAGCAGACCTGTCCTAGCCTTTTCTGGTGTTGATTATGTCTGAAACTTGGATGACCAATTTTTCTGAAATACTATTGTACCATACATATTAGTACTTCAGTTTTTGGAGGCTCTGTGATAGAGCACTCTACATGTCCATTCAATACTCAGGTGAAATCGCGCATTTTTCACTTTTATTGAAAAATAAGCTTTCTTGTAACAGTTCTTTCCTCATTTCTTTTATCACCTTTCTTATTTTCACTTTCTACTTTTTGTCTTAGTTATCTTCCAATGTACATTTGCATTTTCTTTTTAGTACATTTTTCTACATATTTGCAGACAGGTTTTATCCATCTCTTTTTCTGAACCTTGTGTGTAGTAGACATTCATCAGATATTTTGTAAATAATTATCAATAAAAACAACATTAAAAAACAAAATGGAAGAATACAGCAACAGTGTGTGTGTGTGTGTGTGTATGTTTGTGTGTGTGTGGGGGGGTGTCTGTGTCTGTGTAGTCTGTGTGTGTGTCTGTGTGCTAGAAAAAGAAGCCCCAAAGCAAAACAGCCATAGATTGAAGCAACTTCCTTACTCATGACCCTAAAGTCTAATTGCAGGGTGGGCTCAGCACGTGGAGACAGAGAAGACTGCAGTGCTGCGGAAGTCATTCCTCCTTTTCTCAGTGATTTTCCAGGCACTTTCTACTGGTGGGTTTATCCTCAGGATGGCTTTTGCAGCAAAATAGTAACCTCATGACCGTTTGAGCACAATAGGCTTAGATGCTTCCTCTCTCCCATCAGAGTTGAAGAGAAGATGTCGAATACCAATGACAAAATTTCTGATACTCGTACTGTAGTCCATGGCCATTTGTATGTGGTTATAGGTGTAGTCTTGAGTTAAAATTATAAATATCCAGGAGAATCAGAAAACATTAGAGGTCAAATCGAACTCAGACTCACTTCCAACAAACCCAGAGTAAAGCTATATAATCTGATGTAGTGTTAAGAAGGGTGATTAGTGGAATGAATTTGGAAGAGCTGCCACTTGTACGCTGTTTGGTCAGTGGTCTGAAGTTCCAGGGTTCTAAAAATAAGATGGAAATGTTCATATGTTACACTGAGAAGCATATGAAATATATCATAAAACAGACCCACATATAGGTAAAACAAACCCAGTTTTCTTCAGATATTTTTTCACGAGTGTTCTCTGAATTTAAAAAAAAAAGTGATTTTTTTTTTCTTCTTATGATGCCTAATAGTTACATTTAGGCTTTTAATTTTGTAAAACTTGATTCTAATGATTGATTCTTAAAATAGAGTTTATAAAATTTCAAAGTAATTATATTGCATCTAAGGTTTGTTTCCTTTCTTCTTGACATTAAAATGTACAAACAAGACAATCCCAAGCACTGTAATTTAGAATGATGGATCTTACACTTAGCACAGGTATTATATAATATTTATGATCTTTATGGGCTTCTTTGCCTTTCACAAGAGGAGAAACCACCCTTGTTTTCAGCTTTGTTTAGTCATGAAACACCTAAGTGATTACCTATAAGGGCAATTCTAATCCTTAATTAATTGCAAGCTAATAAAGTGGAACTTGTCATCGTATTCCTTTAGGAACTATTTCCTAGCCGCAGACAATTATGCAGCACTCCCCACACCTCCAAGCCACTTAAGCAAACACTCCAGCTGCGCCTGCATGTCCCCGCCTGGACTAGTCTTGCTCGTTTGGCAACCACATTATGAGAGTACGCTGAACTCCTCTCCATAGCTCTTCTACCTGCCCCGTCCTTCTCCTTCCTGAAAGAATTGGCCTTCACACCCCGCAGATACCAGTACCTAGTACTTCACTATACAGCAGAAACAAAATACTGCCCTGCAGGATTAGAAATGGTTATATTCTTATTATGTTAATAATGCTGGGATATTAATGAGACACAACTGGTTATGTAAAATATCTAAGCTTCCCCACCCAGAATGTGTGTGGAAAATAATGGAGAAAATGAAAATGATGCTAGGATTTTTGAAAAATATCCTAATGCTAATGAGTAGGTGTATGATCCTTTGGGGAGAAGTGAGTCTGCCCAATTGCAATGAGAAGAACGGGATTTTCTGCTTTCCCTTCCAGCTCTCACACTCAAAGGTGAAATTGTTTCCCTGTTGTTGCCCGAAGGATGGGTGGCACTTTGGTACATCATCCTAGTGTGCCATTACCCATTTCAGGGTCTGGGGACCTGTCTCTGTCAGAGAGGACTTGAAAAAGCTGCAGATGGTGACCACAGTTGCTTTGCACACTGGATTTGCAACGGAGGAACAACAGGGACGACAATAACCATATATGTTAATAATCTTATTTCTTTCTGTAGCTGAGCAAGTGTTTCTCCTTTCTCCTCTTCCTATCCACCTCACTGGTTTCACAGAAATACAAGTTTATAACCATGTAATACATAACCGTGTAGGTGACTGACAGGAAGGCAGACAGACTAACAGAGGTAGATAGAAGTACAATTTTTTTTTTTCTTTGAGTCAGGGTTTCTCTTTGTGGTTCAGGCTGGCCCTGAGCTCAGCCTCAAACTCACATCACAGCAATCCTCCTGCCTCTGCCTCCCGAGTGCTGGGATTATAGGCGTGAGCCACCACGCCTGGCACTGTGGTATGTGGTTCTGATTGCTGGTGGGGGTGAGTCTCCACACCCAACACTGTTCTGTGTGATTACTGGGATCAAACCTGCGCCCTTGCTCTTGCAAGGCAGGTGCTGGAACCACAGAGCTAAATCCGCAGGCAGAAGTATGATTTTTTTTTTTTTTTCGAGACAGGGTCTCACTTTGTAGTTTAGGCTGGTCCTCAACTCAGCCTCCAACTCACATCACAGCAATCCTCCTGCCTCCGCCTCCCGAGTGCTGGGATTACAGGCGTGAGCCACCATGCCCAGCACTGTGGTATGTGGTACTGGTTGCTGCTGGGGTGAGTCTCCATGCCCAGTATTGTATGTGGTCACCGGGGATCGAACCCGGGCCCTTGTGCTTACAAGACAGGCACGGGAACCACTGAGCCAAATCCCCGGCCAGACGTATGGTTTTTTTAAAAACTGATATTCCCAAGTACTTTCCACTAGAACTTCTCTGAATAGGAATGTTCACATACACACTATTTTTCCAAGGTAGGAACTTCTTTAAAATTTCAAAGTCTAAAGAAATCCAGTTAACCCAGAATGAAATAATCTTCCCTCTCTAGCCTCAACGGTGTGAACACATGGGAACGACCTCCGTGTAGCGTCTGTGCTATGAAACGGGGACTGACACAACACACATCTTAAGGACTGTGAAAATAAAAACCAAACACACCAACCTTCAATAATGCTCAATTATTTTAATCCAAATTTCAGAAACATCAAGAAAATTGTTTTCAATTTTTACATTTTAAAGAATATTTACTTTGCAAAGGAAGACATTCTAGTGGGCCTCCTAGAATCTCCAGATGTTTGATATTTTAAAAAAGCTCAGTGCTTTCTGCATGAATTACTTTTGAGCATCCCCATGTTGAAACTTTAAGTGACAGAAAATGCACTTGTGTTGAATAAGCAGTGCCCTGCACTCAGTGTTTAAACACATATATTCCCAAGCAAGCTTTTCACCCTGTCATCTAACTGATACGCTGAACATGGCCAGAACTCCAGCCATGTCCACTAAAGTGCGTATTCTGTTCTGGCAAATTAGCAAGTACGCAGAAACTTTGACACAGGACCATGCAAAAGCTCACTGAGAGAAAAATTGTGCTGTATTTACCATCTAAAAGTAAACCTGACCTCCCTTAGAGTGCTGAGCTAGTCTCCAATTCTGAACTTCCTAAAGATGGGGCAAAGGTAATAGAAGACTAGCAGAAGTCTGAACATTTTGCTGCTAACACATCAAATGAGATTATTAATCTGATTCCAATTCTAAGAACACGATGCCTCATCGCTTGTAATGAGAAACAATTTTTCTCTGGTGTATGTTTATGTTAACCTATAATTTGAGTATGCTCTATTGGTTGCCAGAAAGGACTTAAATCTTTTCACTGCTTAAAAATGTGATAGTTTTTGATCCGAGCCAAATGAGAAATAAGTTAAAATGCTATTATATTGGATGCTGGTAAAAATGAGAGAGTGTTTGAAAATAAGACAGAACAGAAAGGAACATGTGGAAAACAAATTCCCATCTTATAAAGTCAAGGAACAGACAAATGTTTTTAAAAATCATCTTCCACAGGAATATGAAAATAATAAAATTTAATTTTGTTTTCATTTTGGCTTAACATTTTTTGGTTTCTTATCAGTTACCCAAATTACTAGAACCTCACTGTTGACATTTCTCATTTTATCTCATGAGAATTCTGCCCAAATATGTTTCCACTTTATTTTTTTTGTTTGTTGTCAACTGTTACATTTTATCTCATTCCCAGATGTCCACAAGGATGGAAGGGAAATAGATGCCACATCAGGTCCAACCCCACTACTTCAAGTGACCTTATGTATACTACGAACAGTAAGTGACCAACCTAAATGGATTGCGTGGTTTGTGGTCATTGACACGTTTTATGGCATAGTTATCTTTTCATGTGCTTTGAAATTACAGACATATGGATCCTTCTGGGTGTCGGATTTGCGTTCCTGATCACTCATATTACAATAGCCATCTTATGTTTTCTTGCAAACAGAAAAGTATCCTTAAGGTGAGAAATGCCTTTAATTATTGAAACACATGCATGTATAGCAGAACAATATTTTGAAATATTTTATTTTTCTGATTTCTCCATACATTGTGTGCACAAAATTTTAAAGTTACCACACTATTTATTTTTTATTGTTTGTTCATTTTTCTGGGCAGAAGGTGGAATTACCTAACAGTAATTACTCTTCATTTTTAAGTAAAAGTATTTAAGTTTACTTCTCAGATTAATATTAGGGGCTGTTGGGGGATAACAGAGACAGAAAAGAATCAGGGGCTGTATGCACATCATGCTGGTGGTACCTGCAGAAGCCAGAAATACTCCTTTGTTGGCCATTTAGGGAGCCTGACCCTTGTTACCAAGAACACACTCATATTCTAAGCAGGACAGAAGCAGAGACCCAGAGCACTGTGCAGGAAAGAACTCAGCAGGCTGTGTTTAAGCATCACTGAGAGCCCTCGTGAGCCCTACAGATGGAGCTTTCTAGCATCTGAAGTGCGCTGTCTGCCACCATCTTCTCATCACCAGTGTGACTTACAGTTCACCACACTGGTGAAGGACATTGAGTTTTCCACAAACGTAGCAAGATAAGGGCTTAACATCTGCATGAAATTTTAAGGAATTAAAGAAATGCATCCTGTCCTGCACACGTCAGAGGCAGAGACCATCATCAGCGCTGCTATGTCAACAGCAGTGTATGATGTGCCCTCTTACTCAAGTCTACTCATGTGTGCTGACTAATTCTCCTCGAATCTCCCAGCATGCTGGGCGTTTAATTAAGAGACACCCATCCTGCTTTCGTGAACTGGAGCGAAGTTAGTACACAGCGACAATGTCCATGACCACAAAGATATGACAGTTTTCATCTGTTGCCATTAAGACCTTCTTCATGTACTGATTCTTTCATCTTCATGTGCCTGAATATGCGAGACAACATGAAGCTTAACTATCGCATGAAAAAATCATGTATCTCTCACATATATGATAGATAAATAGGAAGTAGGGAGCTCTTTTTCATGTGAATGAGAGAACAGGGGGAGAGGGACAAAAGAGGGAAAGGAGGGATAAGGGCTGGAAGAGAAAAATGGGGGAAACGATGAACAGAGAGCTATTACAAATGAGAAGGAGACCAAGAGTGGGAAGGAGCATGGAGAGAGGGCAGATTAAAAAAATAGAATTAAAATGTGTTCTGCACGTGCACCATTTCCTACAATAAACATAATTATTATGCACTGAAAACATGTACTAATAAAACAAATCCATGAGAAACAGTCTGAACCTAAAGAAGAAGTTTTTTTAATTTAGGGAGAGAAACATATATGATCTAGTAGGTAAACTGCTAGTTGTACTAGTTACCTGTTGGAGTATGCATATATACCAGTTGAGATTCTCCAAGAAAAGAAAATACATAGCAATATATACTCAGAGATATCTAGTAGTCTTCAAAGAGACAGAGACTGAGAGAAAAAGACAGATTTATTTTTAAAGGAAGAATCTCACGCAGTCTTGAGACTGGCAGGCTCAAAACCGGTAAGACCTGCTTGGCAGACTGGAAACTCAAGTAAGACTTGATGTTGATCCCTGAAACCAAATTTTGCAGAACAAGCCAGCTGGCTGGAAACTTTGGCAAGGATTTGATGTTGCTCTCTTAAAGCAGAATTTCTGTTTTGAGGAAATTTCAGTTTTGGCTTTTGAGACCTATCCACATTATGGGTGAGCAAAAAAAGTAGGTTTCTTTACTGGAACATGTACACTCAGTTGACTTTAAGCAAAGCAAAATACTGTAACTGTTTATCATATTTTTTTTAAATGCCTTTGCAGTTCCAGCTAGGGCAGTGTTTGACAGAACAGCTGGGCAGGCACCCTGGCTTAAGTCGACACATGGAGTTACTCATCGCAGTATATGAGCGAGTGGTCACGTCAGTGGGACCTCTGCAGTCGGAGTTCTGTGGGATAGCCTGGGTGTCAGGGCTGCTGAGAGGCGCCTCAGGGGAATGTGGGTGGTGCTGTGTCACAACCTGAAAGAGCACTTGTCCTTTCTCTTTTTCTGTCATTGAGATGTGCCCATCCCCTTCTTTACTCTTCACATTCCTTTCTCTGTTAAATTCTGTTTCTGTTTTTCCTTTCCATATTTGCTTTTCTTTTTGTCTTAATTTTCCTTGTCTCTCTCTGCCTGTCCTTTATTGTTTCTTTCGGTCTACATTTGTCTCAGCTACTTCTCTTGATGAGAATATCTGTATATCTTGCATGGAAGATAATAATTTCATCTCTAGTGTTTCAAATGCTATTGTCAGTGTATTAATGGTTTCAATTCCCCCTAGCTGAATTTCTACTCCAAACTCTAAATCCATACCACTGTCTGCCATTTACTAGACTCCTCCATATGAATTTTTTTCAGATACTTTGAATCTAGTATATAGATATTAGGCCTTATCATTTTTGTATCCAGGAGCCTACACTTTTAAAATCCCAAAATAAAGGATACAAATTATTATTTCAGATGAAAATACTGAGGAGATCCCTGTTTTTATTATCCTAACAGAACAAACCAGGATTCCAGTCTGAAAATAACCTTTTTTTTAACACATCACAAGGAATTGAACAAAATTACCTGTTCTCAAGTAACGTCAAATGGATCAAACATCTGAATATTAAAACAGAAACACTAAATCTTCTGGAAGAAAGAATAGATCAAAGTCTAGAGCACATAGGGGTAGACAAGGACTTGATGCACAAAAACTGCATGGGAAATCGTGCAAAGAATCAACAAATGGGATCTCATCCTATTAAAGCTTTTTCAAGGTAAAGAAATCACCAACAGAGCAAAGAGACAACCTATAGATTGGGAAAATATTTTATCCAGTGGTCCCTCAGATAAAGGAGTAATATCTAGAACATATAACCAATTGAAAAAAAATCAGACATCTCCAATTGTAAAGACTCGGTTCACAAATGGGCATCTGAAAGGAACAGACACTTCTCAGAGGAAGAAGTAGAAACAGTCAATCAGTATGTGCAAAACTGTTCAATGTTACTGGTCACTTGAAAGCTACAAATTAAAACATCACTGTGATTCCATTTCACTCCACAAAGAATGGCTGCTATAGCAGCCCAATTTGTGATTGCTACATCTTGGAAACAACCCAAGTGTCCATCAACTGGAGACTGGATAAAAAAGCTGTGGTTCTTCTACAGAATGGAGTATTACTCTGCCATAAAAATTATAAGTTTGAATCATTTAGACTTAAATGGACGTACCTTGAGGATATCCTCATAATTGAAATAAATAGGTCACAGATAGGTACATATCGCATCTTTTCTCTGGTATGAGAAAATAAAGATGTAAATGAGTCCTAGAATTGTATGTTATATATTGTGAAATAGAAAATGCTCAGTGTAAAAGAGGGTGAAGGGGGAAAAATGATGAGATTGTAAGAAAAAAGTAAGGAAACAAATTTTATGTATATGGGGGGGCAGTAGGGTGGGTAGGGCTATGGGAAAAAAATGAGAATTAAGTTGTGTCTTATACTGGTACAAATCCCCATTATGGAGTGCAATCATGATGCATAAATGTAATGTACCAATAAAGATTTAAAAAAAAAAAAAAGAAATCAACCAATAACAAATGCTCCCAGAGGTATGGGGGAAAAGGAACCCTTTCTCACTGTTGGTAGGAGTACAGACTTGTGTGACCATAATGGAAATCAGAGTGGAAGTCTCCCCAAAATTAGGATTAAAGGTCCTTTTGACCCAGCTACTCCGCTTCTGGAAATCTTCCCAAAAGAAGTAAAGCATCATGTCACTTTGATGTATGTACACCCATGTTTAGAACAACACAGTTCATAATGGCTGAACTTTAAAAACAAACCAAATGGTCATCTACCAGTGAATGGATGAAAATGATGTGGTGTTTTGTTTTGTTTCTTTTTTAACATAATGGAGTTAAAGAAAGATAAACTACAAACAAACTATAAAGAAAGATAAACTAGAAACATGTATAGCTAAATGGATAAAGTTTGAGACTATACTCTTAGGTGAAATAAATCAGACACATATATGTATATATTGCATTCTATCTCTGGCATGAGAAAATGTAAAAGTAAATAAGGACCAAAATGTATAATAGATATTATGAAACCAGAAGAAACTTTTCAAAATGAAGAGAGGGCCAAGGATTTAGCTCAAGTGGTACCATGCCTACCTCAGAAGCACAAGGGCCCGAGGGAAACTAAAAACAGGAGGAAAAGGGGAACAAATGAAGAGGGGAAAAAATGGAAAGAAAGCTTCTGTAAATAACGGGTGTTGAAGGAAAGAAAAAGGATTGGGAGAAAAAGAAAAATTAAGATATGTCACGCACGTCTACAAACTCCCTTTGATGGATGTGATTGTTATGTATCTTTAAAATGGACCAATAAAATTACTTTTTAAAAATGTATTTAAAGAAGCACACATTATCAGTGACACGGCAAAGCCTCCCAATAATTAAAGGGAGATACAGCCCCACCCGCCAGGCTGACTGGAGGAAGCAGAATCAGCTACACTGCCAGTGTTCTTAGGAGAGAACTGGAAAGAGGAATGTGAGATGCTTGAAGTCTTTGTCCTTGGGCTAGGGCAGCATTCATGGGAAGAACTTTTTCCGCTCTTTCCTAGAAGAAATGGTGAGAGGAGGAAGACACCACTACCATCGATACTCAAAGCTCAATGATGAGAGGATTCAAGAAAATAGAAAATTAAAATGGGTGATATCAAGAAAGAAGAAAGTTGAAAATTTTTCAGACTTTTCTCCCAGAGGCTGAAATAAAGTAGGATATTAAGAAAACATTCCTTGGAGGATCCAGGAAAAATGGAGAAGACTAGGGAAAGGTAAGATCAGGTAGTTGTACATGATCTTCAAAAGGTAGAAAAGAGAATGTGGAGTTTCCTGTGGTCCATGTGAAGTGGCACAAAGAACAGAAATAAAATAGAATTATGGGCCTATCCAGATAACTTCTAATCCAGGTTAACTGATCTCTTTGGAAATTACATTGGGGCAGGGGTGGGCAGAACGTAGACACAGCCATTTTGCTTTTTAGAGGTGCTCAGTGACGGAAGGAACCCAAATGAGCTTCATATCCGTGCAATATAAAATCCATACTGTCTTCATGGAGGAAACACACAAAGGACATCTACCCCGCCTCCTTTCTGAACTACAGTAACCATTAAACAACACAGGAACCTCCCTCTATTGATCAGTTGCATCATGGGGTTCTAGTCTCGACTTCTCTGCGTCTACACTAAAGAACTGAGCCCTGGTGGCAAGAGCAGGAGTTTTCCAGTCCACACCCCAAATCCAGATGATAGCCTGGGTCAGACTCCAGATTACAGTTGGAGAAGGGCCAGAAACAAGAGATTAGAATCTGATATTGAGTGATAATGAAGTGGAATGAATTTGGTTAATCATTAAAAGTGGCCATACAGTTAATAAATTTATCTAAAGTATTGAATTTTATCTAGAAGGATAGAAATTGATAGAATATGAAAGAAGTGAGTGATTGGAAAGAAAAAAAAAAGGAATATAAATAATTTCTTGTTTAAGTAACCCAAATGTTTGTCTTAACTATCTAGTAGAGCTAGGTGAGGTCCAAAATAATATTCCTGTCTCTGGCCTCCAGATACAAGCTTCTATGCTCTTCTATTCCCTAGGACTCTGTCTCAGATATCATATAGGTTTTTATTCTCCATTACCACCAAACCAAATATTGCCCAAGTGTTAACAGTGCTTTCCTTAGTTAACTCATCCCATACTCTAGGACTTGCAATATAATCCTCACCAGTGTGGCTGAAAAAGAGGAGACATCTCTCAGAGAAGCGGGACCAAACTCTAGACAGAACAATACTAGTGAGGGCCGCTCTGTCTCCCAGGGTCTCCCAACTAGAAGATGCTTCCCTGGAACCTCTGAGCTTTTTTACTGATGTGTGGCACAAACAATTGCGAGGGAGTCATTTTGCAGGTTCTCAAATTCATTTGTTCTCTTCCAGAAGGGATCTCACAAGGAAAGGTCATGTGGCCTGCTTTCCCCTTCTTCTGTGCTCTTTCTCAGAGGTCCTTGTCCCTATCCACACCTGTCCTGAATCCCACTAAAATAAACTTAGGGGCCACGAACAGAAAGCTAATCAAAGATTGTGTCTCCCCTCAATGAAAAGTCACCTCACTAAAGTGATGTGTAATATTGAAAGGGGAGCAAGAATTGTTCCCACCGTTTTTCCCGCCTCCTCTCATAGAGCAGAAGTGACAATCAGAAGGGACAGCTGGACAGATAGCTGGACTCATTTTCTCATTTCCGTCAGATGGTCTAGCTTTAATTTCTATCATTTTAAGAACTTTACTCCTTCAGAACTTCATGAAATTACATAGAAAGAATTTGTCAAGTATCAAAGGTTTTAGCAATATTAAATTTACATAAACCTTTTAGATACATAGCTTGGTGGAAACAATTTAAGACCTACTGAAGTGACATGTTTGGAAAACCATTAATGTTCTTTTCTTATGCCTGATTCCTGAGATGAGTATCTGGGAGTGAGTATCCACCCCCAGATCTCCCAACTTTTCACACTTCTCCTTGTTCCAGCTATTGGTTCGCTGTATTTTTTAGACTCTAAATATTTTCTGTCATCCTATCAAGAGGAGTTATCTAAAACATTATATTCAACCACATTGTTTATCATTTATTACAAAGTATTGCAACTTAACTTTTTCCCTAAGTCCATTTTTATGTCTCCGGTAGCTAGCATTATGTTTGTAACTGGTCCCTAATATATCCTTGTGGAGTACTAACTACCCTTTTTTGAGGATTATGTATATTTCCTACCATCACCAAAAACCACTGCTTACATCCAGTGGTTTCACTCAAATAGATACAATTTTAAAATAAGTTAGGTTTTTCTTTTTTTGCATTAAAGTTATGCAAAATGTTTGGCCAAGAAATGATTCAGTGAGATACTAAAAATCTCACTTGAAAATAATGCCAAGAACTAGAGAAACACAGAAATTGACATAAGCATCATGTGCTCTAAGCAAACCTTAACTATAAGATTTTGTTTTATAGTTTGTAAAAAACATTCTGTAGTAGAAGAGAACCTGCAGTATCTTGAAAGAAAGTTTCAACCAGTTTTTTTTAAAACAAACAAAAAACATGGGATGGAGACTCTATTGTCAGACAATGCTGGGGACAGAAATAAGCCCCTTAAAGTTGCTGTGAGAGATTTGATTTTCTGTGTTTTATTATACTTGCCAGGACTTTCTGTGAACTGCTCGTCACCTTTGATTCAGGGAAAAATGAGCAAGTTCCCCTGTCTTAGTCAAAATAAAAAACTTAGTGGAAAGATGAGGGAGTCCTCAGAGAGATTAAGAACAGGAGTAAATGAGGTCAGGGCCTCAAGATGATCAGGATGCAGAGTTATCTGCCTCTCATCACTGCCTCTGTCTGCTTTTCGCTCTGTGCATCTCTCTCTGTGGGTTTATTTCCTCTGCTTGCTTCCAGGGTGACAAAATGTGCTCACTAGAGGATGGACACCACTCACTATTTCCCCAGGCACGTGGGTAGATAAAATCTTTTCATCCAAATTGTACTCCACAAAGGAAAACCTTCTGATCAGCCAACTTGGGTTGAGTTCTCATTTCTGTCCAAACCATATCTGGGAGCATGATCAGTAGCACACAAGGCTGTGGGAAGCCGTTACTGGACGCCACCATGGAGGGGACAGGCCAGGAAAGCGGGCAGCACAGGTGAGCTCTAAGGCACCTATTCTAGCTGGTCCCGAATGCACAAGGTGTTGATCCATATGCTTGAGGATACATCAAACATGGTGGCCTTTGAGAGGAGTTCATAGAAAGTGAAAGTAGATGTGATGATTAATACTATACCTATAAATCTAGATTTAAGAATCTGAATAAATAGCAAAGCATTCATTCTTCCTTTACCTGTAACCAGATTGTACTTACTCTCCTGTTTTGTACTGTGTCACCTTTGCTTGGGGAAATTTATAGTAAACAGTTGTTTGTCGCCTTACATTGGACCAGTATTCCTAAAACATGGTGCTTAGTATAGAAACTGACAAACATTTAAAACAAACATTCCATTTGCTTATGCTAAGAAACAAAGATGTCTAATGAAAATTATTTGGAAAATTGACAACTGAACTTTTTCTAAGTGATCCCACAGGATTATAAATTAACTCAGGCTACTGTAAGAAAATGACAGATTGGGAAGCATGAACATCCTGCACAGCTCTGGAGTCTGAGAAGTCTGAACTCAAAGTCTCAACAGATTCATTTCCTCCCTTTGTCTTGCAAGTGGCCACTTACTTACTCTGCCTTCACCAGGTAGAGAGATGGGGAGCTGGCATTTCTTCCTCTTTTTATAAAGGCACTGGTGCCATCACGGAGGCTTCACCCTCCTGGACTCACGTGAACCTAACTACCCTCGAAGCTCCACCTCCTCCTGCCATCCCTGTAAGGTACCAAGCTTCAGCAGATAAACGGGTTTGAGGGAGCACAGACGTATGGGCGGTAACCGGAACGTGTGCAACGGCGGAATGGTGATTGAGAGGGAGGCATAAGTGGGATGGAGGCAGGTCTCATGACATCACACCAACATTTACTCAGACTTTATTTGTGCTCTTCATGAGAGGCCACAAAGAGATACCAAATAACACTCCTGTTTTCTGGGCTAGACTCCATTATAACGATAAAAATGCAACCCAAAAAACTACAAGGATAAATGAGAGGAGGGTGATCAAATAAGTAATGCTTATTTATTTATTCATGTATTTATTCTAAGAAAAGAAAGGTGATTAGGGCTTCAAATTCTGGACCAGATACTGTGGAAGGTGTAGATGGATCATTTTTTAAGCTTCTTGAATAAGTGGCCCCAGCTCGTAAATAAAATATTTATTCCTATAATATTAAATTCTCCCTACCAGAACCTTTCCCACTGCAAACACTTTGTGTGATAATGTGAATCTTTAAAGGCAGAAGTTTAGCTGCTATTCAAGTTGGAGATCCCTGGATAGGCCTAACATGGCCCCAGCAATGAATATTTATTCCTAGCGAAAATCAAAAGCTTCCTTAGTCTCTGCCTTAAGGCATTCAGCTGCTTCCGTAGCTACAGTGTCACTCCTGAGCCTGCCCTGGGCCCAGAAATGAATACTGAGCCTTAGCAAACTGGAATTCTACCAGCACAGTGGCCAGGGATGTCTTGTAATGCCTGCAGAGGCTTTGCCCTTCCCATGTGGCCCCATGTGCATGGGTCCATGAGAAATACGGCTGTTCTCACAGTTTGAGATGATCCAGGAACTTGACTTCTGGATCCCAATCCCTGAAGCATCTATGGCCCACACTCTGACAACACTGCTAAAGTTTAACTTAAGGCAAGCAGAGAGAAATTGAGAACAAAGCTTTAAAATCTTACCCCTTAAAAGCAGAGTTGAGCCACCAAGACATTTCCTCCTCTGCTTCTTCCTCTTCCTTATTTTCACCCTCCTTCTCCCCTTCCTGGTCCTCTGCTTCTTTTTGTTCCTCTCCTTTTCTGTTCTGAAGAGGCCTACGCAGTCTGCTCCCTGATAGTTTTCTATCTCTACCCTCGTGTTCATGTTCTGCGATGGATGAAATGACCCACCGGAGGTCTCAAAGAAAGGAAAGCACTTTTCCTAAGTTGAGGAAACTTTCTACTTCCTACTCAGTGCTCAGAGAGTTGACAGACTTAGAGGGCCTTCTTGCGAGTGAGTGAGGGGTATCCAGGACAGGCCTTGGTCTGTTACTTGAGGGCAGTACACTGATGCATGGATCAAGAGGGCTCTGAAGAGGAAACAGCCTCTGGATCGAGCTCTGAAGGGTGATGAAATCTGCTGGAGTTGAACAAAGCAGTTTCCATGTGGCAAGGTGTGGTTTCAAAACTGGTGGATGTGGTCACTTGAGTACAGGAAGGAAGGGGAGCCGCGTGGAGTAGACCCAGAAAAGCACACAGCAGAGCTAGTTAAAGGTCATACCTGCCTGTTAAAGAGACTTTAGCTTGCTTGTTTTTAAAAAGCAAAAAAGGCCACGTGCTGTCCTCTTTATCCCTTAGCATATCCGTCTGCCCCCTCCAAACCGGAAGTGGGAGGGCTGCTGTTGAATTCAGAGTCTGACCTGTATGGATTTTGTTATCCTCCTTTTTGTGATCTAATGGTACATTGTATCTGACCAAAGGGGGGCATGTTGAAAGAAGTCAGAGAGGGAAGGTGGAGGGGTGTTCACAACCCCAATGCAGCCGGTGGCTTTTATTCTGGCTATAACTTTATGAAATGACACTTTTTCCAACACTTCTGAAATTTCCCATTTGGAATATCTCAGCAGTAGACCCTTACTTTGTATAATCTAAGAAAGTATCTTAAGTGAAAGGGTAACAAGGTGATGTCTATTTCTTAAAAGAATGTAGAGTGTGAGAATAGACTAGAAAAGATGAAGAAAGAGGATGGCAGTCTGAGAACCTAAGCCTCACCTGGAGGTTCCGCTGGGAGGTGGTAAAGCTTGAACCTGGGGAGCAGAGGCTGCCTCAGGAGAGGAGGTGCGAAAACGCGTCACTGTTGCTTCCGGGACATTATGTTTGGGAAACTGCATGGGTAACGATGCTACTAACTGAAACCCTATAACTCAGGCGCAGATAAGTAACTTATTTGGATGACATATAAAAATTTATTTTGATATTCTTTTATATTATGTATCAAGAGATGAAATGGAGCTAAATCCATCTTCTTCAGACTCTAAGTTCCTCTCAGAATTTAGATCAGAAATGCATATTTTTGTAATTTTCTAATAACTTTATTTATTTTTTTACTTATCCATCTCCTAAGCAAGAATATTTATGTAATCATGTATTTGAGGTACAATTTGTAATTTTTTCAGGTAAACTTTTAGTATGAAATGTAACTACAGAGTTCAAATTAATCATTCATACAACCAGTATTATACCTGGAATTTATAAATTAAATGATCTTAAGTTTCTTTCTCAACTTGGACACTGACTGATCTAAACAGACTGTTGTGCTTAGTTCTTTGGGGGCCTAAATATTCCTAGGCTGTAGTTGAACTGTATTGAGTCATCTGGCTGTCAGAAGCCTTCCATTTTAGCAGTGTACTATTTTATCTTTGCTTGTAATTCATTGACACAGTGAAGGGCTCATCTGAAAACAAATAAAATGCCTCTAGGTGAGACATTTGACAAACCTATGTACGTAATGTTCATTCTACACAATTGACTGATGCTTAAAAACTATACTGTGTGAGACTCAGTTGTTGCAATTCTTTCTGTGGAAAAATCTCTGAGCAAAACAGGGACAGCATCATGTGAATTTTATAAATAACAGGAAACAAATGAAAGATCAGATGGCTCCTGCCTGCGGATCTGTAATAGCACATCAAGGTTTTGGGATCTGGATTCTATGGAACGAACAGAATTTAGGATACCAACTACCATTTTTCTGTATGAATAGAGGACTTACTGACCAATGAGAAATAGAATGAATTTCCAAAATCGTGGGTTGAATTCTTCTTTCACCATACATGAAAATGGAGGAAGACTTTCCAGAGGCAAAATGAAAATTGTTGTCTTCTGCCAGCTTTCCCAAGTCATTATGGGAAGAAGCAACCTCCTCCCTTGGGCTTTCAAAGCCTATTGTTCTTAAGCTTGTCTTCTTTAAGCTTTGTTTGGTGTATTCCTTGACAGATTACAGGCTTCTGGATGACAGAATCTTAACCTAGTCATATTTATATCCCTAAGCTCAGCAAATGGCAGATAGGAATTCATCTCAGTAAATATTTGTTAAGTCTAATTTCTCAGCTTGTCCCTACTGGGGTATCAGAGCCCAAAGAAACATTTTATATTCCAAATACAATACTTGTCTGGCCCCATTGCTCCAAAATTTCTTCACACAAGAATCCTGGCCAATGACTTACGAAGTTGGATGTGCGTGTTTTTGAAAAAGTTCCTTCAAAATAGACTGATCTTCATTCTGTTCTGCAGAAGCTGAAAGGAAATGTAAAAATGCGAAAGGACGCCCACGTATATAACTGTTGGAACACTGACTCCTGATGTCCAGCCACAAGTCCGTCCATGATCAGAAAAGCAGATTTTAGAATATCAATGCAAATAGAAGTGGAAGTGTTCTTAATCAATGGCTGTGGCTAAAGCACTGAAAATCTGGGCATTTCGGAGAGGCAGGAGATTAAATGTTGTGAAAGGTCTGTTCTCAGTCTGTCCATTGCAGTCCACATCCCCGACTGTTTAATTTGGAAACTCTATGCAGCCAAGACCTTGGCCTTGAGGTTTCTTAAAAGCAGTGCCTGGCATCTGACAACTTAATTACCAGTTTTACTCACAAGGCAGCTCTTGTTCTATTTTTCTTGGCCAGGTCATTTCCAAATGAGTTGGCGATGAACTCTTTTCAAGAGAGGAAGTCATATTTATAGGAAAAAAAACCCCACAAAGCCGGAAATGTCACATGGATTTCAAAGTGATTTCCTGTTTAAACTTGCCTTCTCCTATTTAGTTAAACAATCCTGTAGAATTTAAGGTATTATTAGGTTATACAAGTCTGTTTGCATAGAATGGGTCAGGAACCCAGGTATTGAATAATACAATTTCACTAGAATGGGCACATATTTTTTTTACTGTATCTCAGTATCGTCAATTGTTTTAAACCTGTTGTTCTTGGGCAGAAAAACCAAATAGCCTAAGGAAAAGCATCAGTGTAGTAACTACACAGACTGCTTTACTGTATAAGGCTCTTTGCACTAATTATTTTGCTGAAGATGACAATGGCTCTATTATTTCTTTGCCAATATAGTGTCCCTGGCAGAGACAGTCCCTGGAGTTAGAGCCAGAGGCTAAGACAGTTTTCAGCAGCTTCTTCTGTCCACTCTCAGTTTTGTAGACTGAGAAGACAGCATTCCGCCTCCTGACATATTTCTAGGATGCATTTGCTTCCTCCTGTGCAGTCATTATAGGAGATGGAGGGAGGTGTTGTGGGAAAATCAAGTATAATCCTTGAAGGAGGAAACACATTTAAAACAGAACAAGAAGGCAGTCAAGGAAAGCGAGGTATTTCATTAGTGGTAAACTGTATAGTCTTCCTATGACTGCTAGTAGATACGTTAGCACCACTAACTAGAGAATCAGAATTGTAGATGTTACAGGCTGAGTGGTGCATCCCTCAGGAGGCCGAGGCAGGAGGAGTGCCATGATTGGAGGCCAGCCTGGGCTAGAGTATCTTCAAAGCCTGGACTCTATAGCGATATCCTGATTCAACCAAAACAGAATAATTTTAGTGTTATGATGTATTTACGTTTCTAAGGAATGGAAAGTGGGGAGGATTAGCTTTTTAAGTTTTCTTCAGCACCTGCTTTGTTATTCTTTTGATGGACTTATTTTTGTTTCCAAAACTTTAGTCACGCCATTTCTCCTTAAAAGCACCCTCAGGTACACTCTGACAACTTCAAAAATGTGTTTACAGTGTTGGAATTTCAAACTCACTAATGAATCAAAGGAAGAATGACAACAGCTCTGCACAAAACCAGATGACTTTCTTTGAAAAATACAAAGCACAAGCAGAAAACATTCGCAGTTCACTCATGAATTTGTTAACAGGTAGGAACTACCTACTGTGTGCTACCAGCCGAGAATAGGAAAATCAGAGTTTGCATGCTGGCAAAGAGGGTATGTAAAAGTCAGTACTCCTGAGGCTGCAGTAATTATGTATCACCAGCAAATGGACACCTCCTAGAAAGCACAGGAAGACAGGAGGGGAGAGAAACACTTTGGCGTGGAAGTGAGGACAACAGAGTTGGGAGGCTGCGGGAGGAGTTAGACAGGAGACGCTGCATCACTCAGTGCTGGACTCGCAGACCGAGACTGTGAGTTGACACAGGAAGAGAGTACAGCCCGTGTAACGGCGGAGATGGCCAGAGCGGAGGGCTGCAAAGTGTGAAGAAAACAAGTGAGACCTGAAAACGTGGTGGACGATGAACCGGGGAATCGGAGAGGAAGACCGTGTTGAAATCTGTACGACAGACTAGATGTATATGTATGATTTCACTTTCACTATTTCTATTTCAAAAGCTTTTTCTTTTCTATACAGAAAGTACCATATCTATAGCAATTTTTAAATTGACACATAAGGATTGAGTTTTATTTTTAAAAACTTGGGAAAGAAGATAAGGAATTTGTCCCTAGAGGTTTTTTCAAATGACGACAAATAAATACAATTTTAGTGCATTTTAAAATATATTCAGTATTATAGACTGAAATTATTCATAGATCCAGGACGATTTTAAGAAAATGTATTAATAAATTCAAACTGGGGCATAAATCAATTTGAGACTTTTGGGGAGTCATAATGAAATAAGACCATTTTTTAGGCAGATTCTCACACAGCGTTGTCAATTGGAAATTGTCTAAAAGGTTTAGATAAAAGAAAGTTGCTAGGCAATTGCTAAGGGAAATCACAGAAGCTGATAATTAACTTCAGCACTGAAATCAGTTTTCAATCAAACAGATTAAGTGTCTGAAAAACTCAATAAGGAAATTAGAGAGTTTTCACAAAGAGCAATTAATGTTGAAAATACTTCATTCTGATCAGGACAAGTTACAAAATACCTGATTCTTTCCAACAATGGGCTTTTGCGGTATCACATCCAGAAAAAGAAGGAGAAGAAAAGAATATTTTCAGCAGAGATAGCTAGCAAAGACTCACTGAATGAAACTCAAAGCAAAGAGTTTTTACCCCTATTTGGAAACTTCCTGCCGTAGAGACAATATGTGGCGAAGAACCGGCTGTTTTTACTTTTAGTTAAAGTCTATCTCATGCCAATACTTTTATAGAATAGAGCAAAGAATTATTACAAAGCTTAAAGTAAAACACAAAGTATCCAACTGAATGTCGTCTTCTTGGCAGCAACAAAAGTAAAAATGTTGTATCCAATTGCTATGAACACTTCTAAACCTTTACTGTAGATTGTTGTATTTTTTAGTCATGGAACAATAAATAACCCAACAAAACTGAAACTACACAGAAGCAATATGCTGAGTAGCTCTGTAATAGAGAACAAGGCAGATGAGTAATATCATGTTTCCAAATAATATGTCCTAAGTAAATTGCAAAAGATTACCTCTATCCAGTGGGAGTTCATCTTTAAAGAGGTAAAGATATTAGTGTAAATAAATGTGTGTCACTAGGCATAATTTTCAAGAAAGTTTCTGACATAGTTTGTCCAATATAACTTGTCTAAAAACTTCTGGAAAGAAGTTAATAGGTGATTACTAAGACTGGTCGTAAAATCTCATTTTCCCCCTTCACCCTATTTCACTTTGAGTACTTTCTATTTCAGAATATATAACATACAATTCTAGAACTCTTTACATCTTTATTTTCTCATACCAGAGAAAAGATGGGATATTTACCTATCTGTGACCTATTTATTTCACTTATGAGAATATCCTCAAGGTATGTCCATATAACAAAAAAGAAAGGAAACAAATTTTATGTATATAGGGGGGTGGTGGGGTGGGTAGGGCTATGGGAAAAAAATGAGAATTAAGTTGTGTCTTATACTGGTACAAATACCCATTGTGGAGTGCAATAATGATGTGTATATGTAATGTACCGATAAAGATTTCAATTAAAAAAGAAAAAAGACTGGTCGTAAAGATAGCGTTATTACAATCCAGTTTCGACCAGAGATTATATGTTCAAGACAATTTGATAAAGATATTTGACTCTATTTCATATGAACTAGCTAAAAAAATTTTCATGCCATTGAGAGGAACTACTTTATAAGTTGAATGTTTAAATTTTAAAAAGTGAATTACAGTAGAAACTGTGCTGATATTATCTGTTGAAACCCTCCTTTGTGCTTGAGACACACTTATCCCATTATTCTTGCTACTTGCTGGAGCAGTTCTGGAAATCCTCTTTTGTGTCTTTTTTATGGTTACCTCTACTGAAAAAAATAATCAAATGTTCACTTTTCCCATTCATCGTGACTTGGGAAGAGCCAGAAGTGCCCGTCTGGTGACAGCAAAGGATGAGGACACACCGCAGGGTTTCTTAGTCTGCTTTTCCTTGGATGGCACCTGGCAACATTATTCACTGTATTTTCGATCACATGTTCTAAAGACACTAAATAGGACTTCTAGAGCTTTGTTAGAATGTGGCAAGAATGATGGTTTAAATTGAGAGGCTGTATTTTAAGGGAGGTTAATAGTGTGTTTTCTACTGTAACACATTTTTTAAAAATTTTAAACATTCACTGTATATTTTGATCACCCCTATTCAGAGATGATAAGAGCTAACAAAATTCTGGCTATGGCAAGGGCATTTACGTGCAGGTGCTAAAAGTGAGGAAAACCCAACCAATTCAAAAGCAGGAGGGCTAGAGAGCCAGCAGGGAGCTAGCAAAGAGATAAGAGGGGAGATTTACTGAGAAAGTAAAGATCAGGAGGAGGGATTCTCTGTCTTGTATGCAAATGATTTCTAAGGAGCTGGGGTGGTGAAGGGGTTGAGAGTAGCAGAAACTCTGTGGAATCTTTTCCAAATTGTAAAATCACCTCCCACCCTGAGATTCCCATACACATTAACCTCATGAACAGAACTAGAAGAATCCAACAAAGTGGAGGAAAAGAATTTAAACTCATGTTTAATCTTCCACCCTAGAATGAACATTGTAACGTCATTTCTTCTGAACTTAATCAGTGTGCACAAATATACGGGTCATCATTTTGAAATTTGAATTATTACATCTGAAGTTTTTTTTTTGCCTTATTTGCCTATACCGACCTTCCTGAAGGTTTTTGGTTTCAAGATACCTTTTTAGATCTCTAAGTGTTTTTTAGGACCCTAGGGAGTTATTTTTTTAATGAGATGCATAGCTGTTAACATTTGTCATATTAGAAATTAAAACTATTAAAACTAAACTAAACTTAACCTAACTAAACTAATTAAAACTATTTTAATTTAATTCATTTAAAAATAACAGTATACCCACTGCATGTTAACAAAAGTAACATAAGGAAAATGTATAAAATAGCATATAAATAATGTTTTCTGAAAAATAAACTTTACCAATTTTGGGGCTTGAAGCATCACATCTATCCAAGAAGAAAGAAAAATATTTTTAAAACAGATAGCTAGCCAAAACTAATTGAAGGAAGAGTACATGTTAGCCAAGCAAGAATTATGTGTTCATGTATATATTTATGGTTCTTAGTTAAACAAAACTACGCAAACTAAGATATAACTTTAATGAGGGCTGGTATAGAATTCTAATATCTGTTTCTACAAAACCTTTAAAATATTTTGCTTTGTTGAACTATATAAAAAAGTGAATCTAATATAGATATGTATTTTGAAAAGAGAGCCATATTTTAATATATTTTGATCTAATTATAAATAATTTTATATGACATCAAAATTTGATGCCGTGGTAATTTAAGTGGAGTAAAAATAATCATGTTTCTAAAACAGCTCAATAAAATTTTTATTACGTTACATTACAAATTCACTGGTCTATCTTACACTTAGAACGGTCTGTTTATCTGTATGTGATTTTACAACGTCATATATTTTTTTCATTTTTTTAAACTCAGTTTGGTGATTTATATAGTTTTTGAAACTTGGTATATTTTGTTGTGTAGTAAAACAAAAACTGTCTATCACCTAAGTGCTGAAGGTATTGGTTAGCTACTATGTTTCTGCTGGCAAACGCAGGATTCTCAAAACTCTTAAATTTTTTGGAAAACTTGATTTTTTTTTTTTTTACTACTAGTTGTTTTCTTTGATACATAAACCTTTCTTCATTTGTTCGTATGAAAATCTCAGGCCTTACTCTGTCAATCATTCTTTCAATTTAGTGAAACGATTCCTCCATGAAAAAGTGGATAGTTTAGTGTGCAATTCAACCTCACAAGGCTTTCATAGAGACAATATAGACCTGGTTTTTACTCTTTAAAAACTTGCCTTGTATGCATACTTCCTAGAATGCTAAAAGTCACATAAGAGAGTTGAGAGTTACTATGATTAATAGTTTTTACTGCTTTACCAGAGTCAAAATTATCTTCTGAAAATGCATTGCAAGCACATGGTGATGAAGAGTACAGTGTGCATTTTGGTGCCACGATGCTGGCTAGTGCTAAGACACCAGAAATTTTCTCTTCAGTTACAATAGTACACTCAGTGAAATGCTCTACAAGTCTGTTGTAATAAAAATCACCCATCTCCCTTGAACACTGAATGAGTCTTTCATGCATGCATCTTGTTTATTATTAAAATAGCCTGGATTGGTAGATGCCTGGAAGAGGTCTTTCTACCCAGGCTCCATAGCACATGCTTTGAGAAATGCTACCTCCACCATGAAATATTTTGTTGTTTTCTTTTCCATTAACTATTCTCTAAAACATCTGCTTGAAAGTGCTGTAGAGCATCATCTCGCTACATTTGATTGTTTGACTATTCTCTCATTAAACAAAGAGGTTGTATCTAATTTTTCATTATTATCAACATTTTGTGAAGAACCTCTGTTGATATAAATCTGTCTTCCTCTCTATGTCCCAAAGATGGACTCCTGGTAGTGCTACTCGATCGAGAGAGTTATTTACAGTGTGCTTGCTAGTGTGTTTCTGAAAGGAGTCTCCTGCTCTACATCCGCTTTATGTTAGGTGGCTGTGAGTTTGCTAACACCGTTCTCAGGAAGTGAGTGAAGACCGAACTTCTCTTGGCAGGGTGGGTTTTCCTCCAGGTTAACTTACAGGAGCTTGGTTTAGCTTGCTTCACGCTAATTGCATCCATACTCCTGGGCAAACTCTGCCGCAGACACTGTGCTTCCCACAGTGACGGGCTTGTAGTCAGCATATTTATTTCCTGCTTGCAAAAAGTAGAAGAATACAGCAGCTGTTCTCTCATATGAATGAGTTTAGCAAAATCGGTGTCCCAGTTGTTTGGTTTCTGACCCTGGATGATTAATCCTTTCCTCTTTGTTTGGTGGCATTTCTGGTTGTGTTTGCAAACCCAGCTCATTCTGAACTTTTTCACCCAAATATTTGGTCCTGAAAGCCTTGAAATGAAAACTTGAGCTCATACATATTTCCTCCTAATTTTTCCTTGCTTTTAAAAGTTAGCTTGCTGTTTTTCTATCTTTATTTTTTCTCCTAGATTGCTTATTTCTTTTAAAAACTAAATATCATCTTGGTAAAGTAGTGATTGTAATGTAACAGATTACTTCCATTTTCTACTTCTCATTATTTTGATTTTTTTCTTTATCAATCATCAGATATCGTGGTGTTTTATGAGTACACACTCATTGAAAATAGATTGATCTAGTTAGCCTTGTTCAATTCTTTAAGTATTGAAGACATTATACAATTTTAATCTGCCTGTGCCCCTATAACAATTCAATGTACCACGCCATAATTATGAACTATAGATTATAACTATTCACTTTTGTCAAAAATCATACATATAGTGTATTACAGTGATTCCAAAATTAAACTCTATCATAGTGTTGTGCTTTAAGAATTCCATAAAATCTGTGGCAATCCCAGCTCTTCTGTGTTTATTTGCTTAGGTTTATGTGGATCCACACACTCAAGAGATCAAATCATGTCTGCTTTCAGGAATATAGTTGTCTTGATGTACATTCAAAAAAATTGTGACAATACATACATGGAAATAAGTATGCTGGCGATATAATGTGTTTCATCAGTTTCTATAAATCAATAACTTGCATTTCAATACTTATTTATTATCTATTTTTTGTGGTGCTCCATTATATTTTAAGGAAAACTGAGAGGAGTGGGAACTGTGCCTTTGTCAATCCAGTTTATGGAAATTGGAACAACCCAGCAAAAATAGAGGTGAGCAGCAATTGTGAACTGTATTATTGCAAAAGCAGGATCATACACGTACAACACATGCACACGCATGATCATGCACATACCACACAGACCATGTATGTACCACACAGGATCACACATTGCCACATGATTATACATGCACCAAATACATGATCATACAGTACCACATGATAACACTATAGCACACACATCACCATACACATACCATACGCATCATACATGTTCCACACATGATTGTACATATAGCACACCCAGCCAGCCATACATATATCATACATGTACCCTATGGATATGCATGTGCCACACCCACATGATCATACAGTACCACACACAGTCATGCACATATCACACAATCATATACATGCCACACACACATGATCATACAGATACCACACACACAGATATATCGAGCTAGTTTTGTTTGGACATGTTTCAACATTGTGGCTCTGAGAAACATCTTAATGTGGTCATTTCAGTTGGGTACAGAAAGGAGTTTCAGTCTCTATAAATGTACAACAAGAATTTTCCATTTCATGACAGTTTTGATCTGCTTGTAGAATCAATTCACTGTTAAATGGCTTCATGGTTGCTCTTTCTATTCAGAGATGAAAAGAGTCTGGAGAGCATCAGTTCAATCCACAGTGTATGAGTCACTATTCATAGTAAATATCCACTGTTTGTCCTTCAAGTTTTATTCTCAGAAGACTAAAGGAAGTATAGCATTTTGTATTCCCTTTAAATTTAGGTGTGAGTAGTCAGGCTCATTACCCAATAACATAGACAAGGAAAACAGAAACAAAACTGCCTTACATATTTCTTGGTCCTATGATGGGAATTAAGTAATTAGTAGGTTAAAGAGAAAATGTCAAGGAATTTTTCTTACTTTGCTTTTTGTTAATTGTTTGCATCATTATCTAGCTTTATTGACAAGTAGAAGTTGTGTACTTTTCAGTGGTAAATGATTATATAGAGAGGGAAATGATAACCATAATGAACAAAGCCCTCAGCACAGTCCCTTCCCACTCATGTGTGTGTGAGATCTCAAACTCTTACATGTACTGTCTGCAGAAATACCCACTGTCCTATGCAGTGCTTTTAACCATGATCACCCTGTTACATATGAGCTCTCCAGATCTTACCTTTCTTATGTATGAGAAACTTTATACCCTTTCAGAAACGTCACATCCCACTCTTCACATTAGATAATGTGAACATTCATCAGACATGATGGAAGTTTAGTCATGATGCACCACATCCGTCTATGACAGTTCCCTTACATCTCAGTTTAGAAATATTATTTTAGATTTATCCTGATAAAATAGAGTAGATAGAAAGCTCATTTTGTTTTTTTCTTATTAAGGCATAGGAAGTTTCTTATTTTTTTGTTGTTAAAAATGACTATCAAGGTGTCACATTAGGTGGTTTCTAGTAGTTTTGGAGCCTTTGGTGATGAGGCCAGAGCCTGACATCATCCTTGGCTTTTTATTTTCCATGTTTTCTTCACCTATGATGTGATGCACACTCCCAATATATTTTTTGGTAGAAATGAGAAAGAAGATTGCAGGGAACAGAGAAAGGAGGTGTTACTAGAATCTCTGCAGCTAAATTCTAGTCTCCTGTGAGCCCGACAGCACGTGATGAATTAATTAATTATACAGGAAAGGTAGAAAAATAAGACTTAGAGAAAAAGCTAAGTTTTGGGCCTGATCAGTGTTGCTCCTGGCAGCAGAAATGAAAGACCTGAGTTTGCCACATCTGTAACTCTGGGCAGTGGGGCAGTGAACGTGACAGGTCACTCAGGGAAGCCGGTTGGGTACGTCCTAGGACAGGGAGGAACCTGTGATGATCAGGTGTGTCATCAGGTTGTGTCCCTGGCCAGGATGTCTTCAGCTGGCGCCGTCCCACCCTGGAGCATCACAGCGCCATTGGGCCATTGAGGTTGGCTTTAACCAGAGATAAAAACGGAGTTATGTCTCCAATACGCTGTGGCCATAGCCAGCCTGTGGGCAGAAAAACCAGGCCTAACTGTAATGTTAATTGTGAGATGATTTTTCCCAAAATTATGTTGAATTTTTCCTGATAGATGAATTTCCTTGGACACAGAAAGAATTAACTTCAGTGATTTATCAAATAAATTAAGACAATAAAAGCAAAAATGCAGCCCTACTTAGTGGACAATAAATATAAACAATATTTAAGAAATCAAACCAACTTTTACCCAGGAAAAATAAATGCTTTCTTTTGGCATCACCTGATATTAACTTTTAATATCTTTAAATAAAAATGATTTATAACAATTATAATGAAATATTTTTAGATGTGGTTATTTATATTAATATTCACAAGTTTACAGTAATTAAAAAGTGGCCAGGGAGAGGCGATGCATTCTTTATTTTCTGCTGGGAGGAAGCTTCTCTGGAGTTCAGATCTTTGCTTCTCCTCATGAATGGAAAAGGTCTACAGCCAAGGCCCACTTTCAGTGTGCTTCCGGTCATGTGATACACACATTCAGCAATTCAGTTTATGTCTCTGGAATAACTTCAGAACAATTGCTTTTTATTTTCGTTTCTAATAAAAATTGTTCCGTTTTCAAACACCTTTTTTTTTTTTATTCAGAATGACTGAAGAAGAAATCCTGTCACATTTGCTGACCTTTTTTGTTGTTTTGATGTCAACTGTGTCAGCAAAAAAGACTCTATATTGAATTAAGTCTATTTTCATTGATATTATAATAGAAAAATAAACTTCAGTATGAAAACCCTGATGGATAGATAACGTGTATTCTGCTGTAAATACAGAGAGGTAGGAGGAGAGAAGAACTGGCACTGCCAATCAGCCGTCATCTGCCTTATCTCACTTCTATTTCACTTGTTCCCTCAGCCCTGGGAGCTTTAAGAAAATCCGAGATATTGTCTGTGTAGCTTCCCCATTGCTGGGACACAAGGGCTGATGCCACAGGTCAGTGAAGGAGGTTTATTTGGCTCAGAGTGCCTTGTGATCAGCTTGCTCCAAGGAAGGACTGTCAGGATGAAACAAGTGGCAAAACACAGCTCCTTAGCTCATGATGACCCAAAGCAGAGTAGTACTACAGTGGCGGAGAGGGAGGCCTTGGTCCCGGCCACAGCCCCGTGGTCCACCCTGACTCACCCAGAAGCCTGCTTCATTTACCCCCAGGGAGTTTCAAGGAGATCAAGTGCATGTAATTAAGTGCATCGATCTCCTCATTTAATTTCAGATCTAGAAACTCCAACGGTATCTTAAGGTGATAAAGGATTTTTAAAAATGTAACCACAGTATCATACCTCAACATTTAGTAATGATTTCTTCATATCATCAAGTGTATTGGACTGACCTAGTCCAGCTCTCTCACATATGTTTATGTTAGTATTTTTAAAATCAGCATCTATTTAAATATATATACATCCAAATTGATACATTTCTTCTGTCTGTTAATCTCTAGTTTCTATGCCCTCATAATTTTGTTACAAATTATTTCTTGTTATTAGTGTGTGTGTCCCCTAGAATATTCTATATTTTCAACTTTGTTTCCTTTCTTTTTTTCTTTTTAGGAGACAGGTATTTCTGTTTGTAGCTCAGACTGGCTCTGAATTCACTGTGTAGCCCAGGCTAGCCTTGAACTTAGGATAGTCCTTCTGCCTCTACCTCCCAAGTACTGGGATAACAGGCCTGTGCCACCACACCTAGCTGTATTTTCGACTTTCTAATCCATGCTATAATTTAAAGCTGGTAATTTCTTGTGTGAGAGAGAGTGTGTTTGGGGGGGTGTATGTGTATGTCAGTGGGTGTGTGTATATTTTTGTAGTATCCTATTAAACCTAACTTTATTCAGTACAGCTTAGTGGGACCAGCACCGAACAAAGAGAACGTGAGACCCTGGCTCGGGCACTCCTGCATCCTACAGGAGTGAGGATAACAGAGTAGCTCCCAGGTCCAGATAATGCTGGGACCCTGTGCAGACCAGCCCTGTGTCAGAGGTCCTGCAAGACCTGCTAGAGGTGTGGAGCAAGACCCAAAGATACTGCGATTGCTCCTGCAGTGGAAATCTTTGTGGAATTTGGCATAACCCCGATGGAACGTTGTTATGTTAATGCCCCAAATGCTAACCTTTAAATATGCGTTTCTTCTCCAGAGTTCCATATACTCCTTCTCAAATCCATTTTATGGCGAACTGTCAAGAAACCTGGAATCCGTGGCTCATCCTTTCAAACAGTAGAATCCAGATCAAGTTGGAAACAACATGGATAGTTTATAGAAGATTACATTCTCTAAGCTTAACGTACATAATGTTAATATATAAAAAATTCAAAATGCTAGTTCATGGTAATTACAATATTTTCAAAAAATTTTTCTAACAATATATGGAATGTCTTCATAGAATCGGAATCAGTATTTTGTGCGCATAAGAATACTTTAGTAAAATGTTCCACTTAATCAATTTGTTCCCCTTTGATTTTGTGCTGGCTGTTTTTTAGTGAAGAATATAACTGTTTTAGATCCAGAATATAGAGAAGTTTTGAAATGCTTGTTTCTTTATAATGCAGCTTAGAAACAAGGGCAAATCTACTTGCTATGCAAACTAGCAGGAATGCACAAACCCTGGTCTTAATCAGCATAACCAGAGTAAAAAGCTATTTCTGCATTTTGAAAAAGGTAGGATAAATGGTCTTGTATTGCATTATTCAAATGTTCATATCACTTATATAGACATAAAATAATGCTAAAATAGAAGTGAAGAAACATTGGAGTAGAAGAAACTTGAAGAAATCTCTATTTGAATACCTAAATAATATACCAGTTATCATACAAATTAGTAAATGAAAAGATGGCTTCTTTTTGGTTACTGTAACAGATCCAGGACCTCAGCAAGAGCCGTGGGTGTTCACAGGCCTCCCACTGCACTGAGAAGTCAGTTCTGTGTAGATTAGATGATGGCTACCCAAGATGCAGCATTAAGACATTAGATTGCTATACCTCTTCCTGCAAGTCATAGTTTACCATTCAAAAAATCCTCCCAGCATGCACTTCCAGGGACAGCATTGTTCTTATTGGCCAAAGAAAACATGGTACTTGTGTTAAGCCAGTCACTTTGAGAGACCATCATGATTGGCTGTGCCACTTCCTTCTACCCCTAGTGTTGAAAATACACCTATAGAGCACATTGTAATATAGAAGGAAGTAGATATCAGAACAAAACTGGAGTTATGGAGGATGAAGTTGTGCACAGTACCATTTCATGAGACCACAGGCTTTCCTAAAAATATCATTTTAATTAATCTTGCAATAAACCACTTAAAAGTTTATCTGACTTAGTTTTTTTGAACCTCACTAATTGTAGTATTGTTTACTGTATGTTAATGTTTTTCTGACTACTGCTCTTATAATAAAAAGTTTTCTAATTTAAAAAAAAAAATAACCAAGAAGCAATCAGTAGTAGCTGTTTTTTTCTGTCTGGCCCCTGGCATACAGGACAGAAGTGTTTTTGGAAGTTGCACATACTCTTGCCAAAAGTTGTCATCCACATCTTCTTAATATATTTGCCTAAGCTTTGAGTTAAAATTGAGAGACAGTCGCAGCAAAGAACTCATGGCAAGTACATAAAAAAATAAAATTTTTATAAAACCCATTAAAAAATGAGCATTCAACATAAATTTGCCTGTTTCATAGGGACACCAGGAAAATTCATGACATGGAGGGAGCTCCAGATTTTGAATGATGACAGAAAACCTACAGGGTGGAAATGAGAGCACCTTGAAGAGTATCTAAAAATAAGGGGATTTAGCTCAGTTGTTCTGGTTCCAGGCTTGCAAGACCAAGGTCATAAGTTTGATCCCCAGTACCAAAAAAAAAAAAAAGTATTTAAAAATACTTTCACATGTAGGTTAAGTTATATGTGCTCTAAAAATTTACAAACATTTTGTAAGGTTTTGTAAATACACATGACACATAAAACTAAAGGAATAAAACTGTTCTTAAAATAAGCAAGTGCCCATATTCAGTTTCCTAATTTAATGGGGGATTTAGAAATAAATTCTTTATTTTCTTTGCATGTTTTCTCCTCTGCTGAAAACTTTGTGGTACATTTTGGTATAAGAGGAGGGAAAGTAGACAACAAATAATACAAAGTTCATAGTTTATCTAACTCAACTTCAAATCATAAAGTTACACCCTGGCATAGAACTGGTTGGAAGTCATTTTTTTAAATTCAAATATTTATTGGTACATTATATATACACTTTATTAATGCATTCAACATTGAGAGTTTGTAGCAGAATATGATACGACTTGATTCTCGCTTGTTTCCCATTCACCCGCTTTACAACCTCCCACCCCCTATATACATAAGTTTTGTTTCCTTATTTTTTTATTACTATCACATTATTTTCCCCCTACATCCTATTTCCTTTTAAGTATTTTGTTTTTTAAACTGAGAAATGTCAAGTGAATGATGCCATTGAGTACCGCAGGCAGAATCTTGGGACTTAGTATATGGATGTTTATGACAACGTCTTATATTAACCAGTTCCATGTAACTAAGTCACTTTCCCAAATATACTTCAATCATAAAATAATATTTATAGCAACAGCAAACACTGAAAGATGATTATCTGCAACATACTGTTGTTTTGTTTTACATGTTGTAACTCATAAATGTAGTGTCTGTATACCATGAGGGCATATGGCTGCATATGACTAATATGAAATTTAAATTAATTAAAACTAAGCATAATGAATTTTTTGTTCCTCAGTAGAATTAACCACATTCCAAGAGCTCCCTGGCCACGTGATGCTAGTTGCATCTGAGTTGGACATCACAAAATGGAGCCTGTCACCTCAGGAAGTGTTTTGCACACTAACTTATAATAATGTTGCGATAATGTGTTATGAATAGTACAAACCTAATCTCTATAACCCTAATAAAATGTTTCTAAGTATGTATGTTTTAGCTAAAAGCAGCCCTTTTTCACACAATGTAAGAAATTTTCAGACAAAGCAAATAAATGTGAAGTCTCTTAATACATTTTGTCATATAAATGTCACATATTCTATTATGCCCCTATCACCTTTACCGCTTCCATGTTTTATATTTGGGTGGCATCCTGAAAGGCTATAATAATTTGATCTTCGCTTTTTGTTTTCCTTCCCTTCAATCATTTTTTGTGTTTGTCACACCAAAAACTGAAGACTTAAGTTTGTTTTTAAATAATAATCGCCTTGGCTTAGCATGTAAGGTCATACATTCAGGTAAGCCAATGACTGTATTTGGAGAAATATCTTTTGTAATAAGTAGCATTAAGCTTCATTCATATAAATAAAAACCAGAGAAAACTCATATTGAAATATAAGAGTTAAAGGGATTTTTTAAAAAATGCTTATGTGAACCTAAAACTTCAGAAATACATTTCATTGTCAAACCAATGACATCTTTATGATTCCTAAAATTATTCTGATTTTCATTGTGTCAACCTCCAAAATATTTTGCCTCTCTTTGCTAAAAGGTTTAGGAAGCCACTGTGTAATTTGACTTAAATCAAGTAACCATCAAAATCAAGATCTTATTTTGAATAATTAATAACAAGTGGAAAGACATCACTTTCTACAAGTATCGACTTAGTAAAATTTTGACTGAGATTAGGTTCGTGTCACACTTGAATTAAAGAACTCTGTAACTATGAGTTAAGTATGAATAAAAATGAATGGTCATAGAACAGGAATCCATTTAAAATTCACAGATACGTGTCGTTACACATTCTGAAGAAGGACATGGTGTAAAGGGTGCATTTTTTCCTGTAGAGTATTAAAGCAATAATAAAGAAATTTTTATTCTAATTTTGCAAATATGTGCTTTTCTATTTGGATCCATTTTGGCAATTTTGGAACTTCATCTTATTTGTTCAGAATTCTATTACTAAGATGTCATCTTAGAAAATTAATATAGTTATCTGCTATTGATATGATATTGATCCAATAAAAGTAGTGTTAACTTCTCAGATCATGAATAATATCTGTTTATGAGCTAACTTAACAATAGAGACTAACTAAACATTTATCTTATTACTAATCATGACAGTAAAATGAAAATTAGTAGCCATTTCCTACCTGAAATAACAAGAAATGAAATCAGTTCTATCCAGGTATATAATAAGTTGTACAATTCTATCCCACATCTAGACAGATATTACAGTATATTTGGGGCAAAAGCAGAATTGTGTGATGATATTTTGTATTAATGGTGCAAACCAAGGTTCTCAAGAACAATATAGAGAGACAGAGATGATAGAAACGGGGTAGAGATGGAAACTGCTATGGCTGACATGATGTCCTTCAGAGCGCCATGTGCTCATAGGTGGGTCTTTGAGAGTGTGCTTAGGTAAATGGGGGCGTGAGAGTCATGGTGGGGTGTAACTAAACACGAGGCGGGGAAATGGAGCCTGGTGGAGAAGGGGTCCCTGGAGGTGTGGCCTGTGTGGCTCGCCTCCCTGGCTCTTCCTTGATCTCTCTGCTTCCTGGCAGCCATGCCATGAGCAAGCCTCCCCCGCCAGGCGCTTCTACCGTGCTGCCCCGCCTTCACCATAGAGAGTTACACGTTCAAACCTCTGTACAATGGAAACCAAACTCAACCTTTTCTCCTTAAAATTGTAGGTGTTGTGTATTGTCCTCAGCAAAGAGAAAGTAACTGGAGCTAGAGATGGACCAAGTGGAAGGTACACATGTACAGAGGCGGAGAGGCAAAGAGGAGTGAAGGAGAGAAAGGCCAGACAGATTCAGACAGAGGGAGAGAGAGGCTTTTGCCACATTATGGTTTCTAACAAAAGTATCTCCCAAAAGGCTCACGTGTTCATAGGTTGGGCTTTGAGAAGGTGATTAGATGATGGCGTTCTGGCCTCGTGAATGGATTAATGTATTGGTGAATTTCTAGTTAAATGTGCGCTTAGGAGGCGAGGCCAGGGTCAAAGTAGGCGACCGGTGGCATAACTTGGAATGGCGTGGTTTTGTCTCGGCCCTTCTTTTCTCTAATTCTTTCCCCTTTTTGCCTCCTTAAATGAGCAACTTTCTTCCTCAACACCTTCCTCCAGAAGGTGTGTGCAGTTAAATGCTGCTGACCAGCAGCAAACACCCAATCCTGAGCCAAGATAATTCCTTTCTTCTGTGTGTCAGGTATTTCATCCCAGACAAGGAAAACTAATGGAGAGGGAGAGAGGAAGGAGTCAGGAGAGATTCTTGTTTATGTCCAGTTATGACATTGGGGGCTAAATCTTTCACTGCCTGTTGTTCTTTAAGACACCTATGCCATGACCGTAGCATCGTGGGATGCCACCTGTCCACACCTGACTAGCTGAGCAGAATGGTCCAGTGGCGCCGAGTGGCTGAGTACATGTAGCGATCAGAATGTTTGGAACACTTCAGGTTCTGGCTTCTGTTGAGAAAGGATCCACTGGGACAGTCTTCACGCAGATCTTCCTCCTAAATGTAAAACATACCAAGAAACGTAAGGAGATGTGTAAATAACATGAGAATTAAATTGATCAATTTCTTTTTTTTTTTTTTTTTT